>BPLR01002577.1:0-185923 GCA_021605095.1 Caerostris extrusa
AATAAGATTAAAATTAATTCATATTTATTATTGATATTTAATTAAATGGTAGTGCTTTTAAAGTTTTTTTTTTTCAATGTTTATATATAGTGTTTATAAAAAAATTTCTTGATGGAAGGGCGAAAAAATCTTTGTAGAAATGCATTATCTTTGCTATGTATGGGCATATGTGTGTGTTTGTGTATATGGAATTATGATGAGAAATTTTCTTTTAAATACTTGTAAAATCTTTTTAATTATCTGTTAAAGATCTGTTTTAATTTGTAACATGATATCTGAAAGAAAATAATATACATATATAGTATTTTTATACTTTTTTTTTTAAACTGAAAAAATTGTTTTTTATTTAGATACCTGATAAAAATATTGGCCAGAAAGATGTGGCCTATGTATGTTGATTACACTGATGAAGAATGTAAGCATTTTCTGAGAAATATAAGGTATGTGTTATTCAGCCCAATAATTTAATTTGTGATTATCTATGATGGTGAGCATGCAATATATTATAACAAAAAAATATTTTCCCCCATTTATATGTTATTTTTGTCTGTAGAAGTGGAAGCATATGCTTCGATGGTTACTGCATTTCGAGCTCAAGGTTCTTTAACTAAAGAAAAAAGAAGGATGTTACAGGAATTATGCTCTATGTTAGGGTAATATATAATATAAAAATCTAATTATTACATTTCTTAAGTTTGTTTTTCAAAACAATTATGATTGGAAGGTATTCATTATTTCTAATATTTTGTTTGTAAAATTAAGGCTAAATTTTTTTATATACTTATTTTATAGTTTGGAATGTCTGTTGTGAGCATTTATTATGTACATATTTTTCTTCTAATTTATATGTATTTGAAGGAATAATCTCTTTAAAAATGTTCTAAAAAATATGAAATATATTTTTTGGTAAAATTAATGTTAATTTATTTTTTTCATTTTTCTATTTGTTTTTAAAAAAAATTATTTATTTTTATATTTGTAGTAAAATAAAATTTTTAAGTAATTTTTAGCATTGTATAAGTAAAACAAAACAATGTATAGTAATGATGATTAATTGATAGAAATTTCTTCAAATATGCAATTTTCCTTTTTTAACTGCAAAAATATTTTGTACCTTGCTTAATTTATATTTTCATATCTCAAATTAAAGAATATACTTCTGCATAAGTATGAATGGCCATTTAAAGAAGAACTTTTCTTTAGCAATAATAATAATAAAGAAAATGTTTCAATGATTTTTTGTCATTTTAAAAATTCCTGTTGATTGTTATATATATGTATATTTGGTTATTTATTAAAAACATAGACTCAGAAACAATTTTATTTTTTTCATTTATATTTGTGTTTAAAATTTTAAAAGGTAAAATAGAAAATTATTATAAATGAGTAAAAATAGTATTTAAAATTTTACCTCTTGACACCTTTTTTTTTAAAAAAAATTGTGCCCAATTAGATTTGCTATATGTAAGATATTTTACGGACATAGAAAATAGAAATAATTTCCATCATTAAAGCTTATTATTACACCAGCAAATATGATAAGTTATCAATAAATGATTTTTTTTACTTTGTTTTTAATTTTCTTAGTAAAATTTACCAAATAAGTACAAAAATAAGAGTGGGAACAGAAAAAACATCAAAATTACTTCAGATTTTTTTTTTTTAAGACATTCAAATGCACAATATAAATCTTCTACTTCTTAGAAAACATAAAGAGATGTGTGACTGAAAAAAAAAAAAAAATTCCTGAATGGTTTGTCATATTGATGCCAGAATAAAATTATATAGCATAACGTCTTAAAACATACAAGATTTCTCTCCATTACTTTTATATATATATAAATAATCATATTATTTTGCTATTTCCTGCTGTTATTGACTTTTCTTTTTGAGCGATTTCCAGTTTTGTGATTTTATGACTATTGATTGAAATATGATATGACTATTTGAAATCAAATGTGTTGAATGAGAACAAACTAATGAAAAGAAGATCTGTATGCGATGTTTCATTTATTTGCCAGAGGTACAATGAAAAGTGAATCAGTGATAGAATTATTTGATTTTTATTTAAAAGATGTTTACACGTACAATTAAAGTTTTTTATTTATTAACTAATAATATAAAAAAATTAATATTCTAAAATTGTTAAATTAATAAATCTTCCTCATATAAGGTATTTGAAATTTTTAATTCAAATGTATATATTTCCATTGTATGTATTTATTTATATGTATACACACACATATATGTTCATACATATAGATACACACACATATATGTTTCATACATATGGAATACACACACATATATGTTCATACATATAGATACACACACATATATATGATGCAATGTTCACAGCAATATCAAATAATTGACAAAAGGGGTGAAAGTTTTTAAAAAATAAGTAAACATTTACAGAAAGCGTCTTTTTAAAATTTTATTTTTTTTATTTCTAAGGCATTTAATAGATTCTATCAACATAAATTTATTGTATTTTTTTGCATTATTAAATTAATCATAATTTTTGTTATGAAATTTTGATATTGAAATGTCGTTCTGCATTTTAAGCTATTCATCAATTTCAAATCAATATATTATGGAAAGTAATTGTATTAAATAATAGTTTTTTTTAAATAATAGTTGTAATGTCTTCTATTATCTAGATTTCAATTAAGTAAGAGAATTTTTTTTTTAATTGTTATAAATTTTTATTTTCTTGTAGCATTTCGGAAGAGCGACATAAAGCTGAAGTAAGACGTGTTGTAAATGATGAACATTTGCATACTATTGCAGAAAGGTATGAAAAAATAAATTAATTTCTCTTGAATTTATTTTTAAAATGTTTTGTATTCAGCATATTTTTTGTTCTTAATAGATTTTGTTAGCAATAAAAAAAAATTCTTGCTTGCAAAATAAGTGAAAATAAAATATATTTGTATCTTTTGAATTTTGAGGGCTGCATATTAAAAGGTTATTAGTTTATGTTAATTGAATTTTAAATGGCATTTTAATATGGATCATACACATCATTTTTGTATTTTTTTTTTTTTTTAATTATGATACTACATTTGTATGAAAATTATTTAGACGTTGCTATCTACTCAGCAAAATTCTGCATGTGTAGAAATCAGCATCTATATTAGAGTGATGAAATGTATATCTAATAGAAATCAAATCATTGTTAACAACTAAATATTTTCAATATAAAAGTAGTGATTTTTATTAGAATTTTCATTTATTTGTTTGATTTGAGCATTTCCTTTTAATTTTGAAAATAATAATATTTCAGTGTTTCTTAAGACAGTTATGGACCAATTGAGAAATAGAAAGCTCAATCAACAGGTCAGAATAAAGGTCTCATGGGGGGGGATAAAAATACATTTGTTTTTCACAGAATAAGGAAAAGTTTATCTTTTTTCTGTTCAGAATATTGAAAAGAAATTAGTTTTGTGTATAAGTAAGAGAAATAGAATTCTGTGATAGTTTTGCTCTACCCAGGCAAAAGCTGTGCTCAATAAAGCAGAAATATATACTTTGCATCATCATTTTTTCTTAATAATTTTGAAGTATTTTTCAATTTTTAAAATATATTTTGTTGCAGATCGGTTAAATTCTAAGAAAACTTGGAATCTAAGTTAAAATAAATGTTAAACAAAAAATAGTTAGCTGATAAAAATAGATTTTGTTTGAATTTAAAAAATGTTTTTAAGTTGAAAGACAATGAATTAAGTGGTTGTTTTTAATCTAACTTTTCATTTATCCCCCAAAAGTATTTAAAAAAAAAAAATTAAAATCAATGCTAAATTCATAAATATCTCAATAAATAAAAAAAAAATTATTTTTGTCTTTGATTCTTAGAAATGTTCTAAAAAAAGTTAATTGTTTTGAAAAACATTGAATTCTTTAGTTGTTTTAAAGGACATTTAAATTTGTTGCGTCAATATTGATATTATGCAGATGTTTTTAGAAATTTTTTCAGTCAGGTTTAGATTCCATTTGGATTAGATTTATCTAGATTCTATACACACATACACTGACTTCTATTTTACTGCTCTTTCTAGTTTGGATAAATATATCTAAATGATTACATTTTCTTAAAGATTCTTTTTTTATTTTTAGTTTGTATACTTTTAAAGCTGCTATACCTAGCTGCTAAGTTATATAAATTATGTTCACATTATGTTAACTTTTTATTTTTTTCTTGCCTGAGGCATCTAATATTGCTGAACAATTATATATTTTAAGCTGACTTTTAAAGCTTTTTAAATCAAATAACTAAGCAATAAATATTTAAAATAAAAAGAGAAATTAACTTTTCCTTTTTTTTTTTTCTTTCCAAAATTATGTTTCATCTGCATCTTAAACATTATTTTTTTTTAAAATTAAGTATATTGCAGTAAAACGAGGAAAATGTTTTTTAATCAATTCTATCTATTTAGATTTTTCTATTTCAGAAATTATATTTGATGGTGTTTTATCAGGTATTATGTCTTCACACGGCATTTGACCTCAATAAACATTTTTAAACCTCTATAGAAACTTTTTCATTTCCACAAAATCAAATGCTTTAAAGTGTCCCCCTATTGAACTGTCTTTTATGCAATGTTTTTCTTCTCCCCAAATCAACAGATGAGTTTGCATGTGTATATTCAAAAGTGTTATTTTGGTTGTATCACATTTATCTATTGATGCTCTCTTTGATTATGAAAATTAAAAATTATATATATATAATTAAATTACATACACCTGAAAAGAAAAAAAGTTTCCTGTTCTAATCTTTTTTTTCCTTCCTTCTATTATAAATTGAACTATTTTTATAAATTTGTTAATAGCTTATTGGTAAGAATTTCTAAATCTTTAAAAATATTTGAGAGTACTTTAGTGAATCAAATTATTAAGTAAAATGATAATAAGTCTTTTCAAGTGTAAAATCATAAATAGTTGACTCAAAATCTCTATAGATTAACATTGAGTTGGAATTATATGGGTTTGTGCAGATGAGAAATTTGGTGTGGAGTGATATTTCTGCTATCTATTATGTTTATATGTTATGATTTTAATCTTTAACAGTTATAGATAATAACAAAAAAAAAATCTTGAGATATTTTAATTTGTTTTACTCTTTAATAAATTAAAACATTTAAAGTTTTTTTCAATGTTTGTTTCTTAAATTCTTAAAATTTGTAATCTTTTCTATCATATAAATAAGTTAAAATATACAATGATGATATTATAAAATATAACATCTAATTTATATAATTGCTATTGTAAGTATTATGCTATTTTTTAAATGTCACTATTTGTAAAAACAATGGTACTTAATTTTTCACTTATAAATATTTCTTTGATTTTTGATATTCTTTTTAGACTCTTTGGTTCTAATACTGCTACTGAATGGGCAATTGAAGGAAGAAGAATTTTGCCTTTAGTGAATCGTCTTGTACCACAAACAGTTTTTACTGAAATTGCAAATACAGTCGCGTCGTCCCAGATTGCTAGAAATGCATCCTTGCCTTTACCCGGGAAAACAGGATCTAAGAGTAAGTGGTTATGATTAACTATAGTTAATATTATTAACTGTAGCAATATAATTTAATACTGAGAACAATTTTTTTTCCCTCTTATAATCTTTATATAAAAATCATTAATTAAGAATAAATTTGTTTTATTTGTTAAAAAACCACTTTTTGTATTAAAAATAATGAATAGGAGTAAAATATTAATTATAATAAAAATATGAAAATTTATATAAAAATATAAAAGAAAATGCTTAATATTTCTGCTTCTTAATTAAAAAAAAATTTTATATTGCAGATAATATTATTAAAAGCGTAAGAATAAGTGTGTATAAAATTTTATAAAAAAGACTATAAAAAAGTATTTTTAAAAATTTAATTTGCCGTTTGTATTATCATAGTTAAAAACATTTTATTTTTATGATTAAATATATATATATTAAAATTTTACTATTGAATAAATATTTATTATTTTGTCTATATTTATAGTGGAATAGTAGAATATTAATTATAGTCAGTCAAAATACGAAAATTGATATAGAAAGTATAACAATTTGTGATTGTCTTTGGTGCTTTTATTTTAAATGTGTTTCTGGGATTTTCTGTTCTGTTTATTTGAGCTTGGATGAAAACTGATAAAATAAACCAATCAGAGAATCTGAAAGCTTTTTTCAAAATAAAAAATAAAAAGTTTTTTTTAAAATACAAATTTGGAAATTAATTTTTTTTATTCAGTTTTCTATATCAATTTTAGCTTTTTTTAAGTGCTGATTTATCATTTAAGATTAATTTATGTAGTTTTTTTTTGTACATTTATTATTCTTACTGCAAAAACTTAATTAAAATAAGATTTAACAGTTAACAAGTCACAAAGCATTAACAAGAACAATTTCTATTGAGAAAATAATCCATATTAAAAGAATGTTTCTGAAGAAGCAAAATAAAAATCATTCTTAATTTAGCCAAGTGCCAAAATGACATTGCAACGAAAGATCCTGCTGAGAAAAAGAAAAGAAAGGTTTTTATTCAAATGTTTGAAAGCCCTTGCATTCAATTTATTTCTGAGTCAAGAGTTGTCATTTGTTAACTTGTGCTTAACTCAATTTATAAATGGATCTTCAACAATTGTACCTCGTATGGGAGATATACATAACATTTTTTAGGTCTATCTTTGAAAATCAGTTGTTCAGATAAAATTGTGGGGGTCATTGAATCTTAAAGGGGATATATTTTTCTGCACTCAAATCTTGGGTTTATCTTGTAACTAAAGAATGCTTTGTAAATATTTTTATTTAAGTTACAAAAGATAAGATATTTGCAAAAAAAATACCTTTTCATTGAAGCTTGAAATTCACTTTGTTTTCATTATTTTTTTTTTCTTTATGTCCGGTATTTCTGATATATTTAATAAAATGATGAATTACTTATCTTTTGTTACATTTGGTGCCAATTGTCACTCTGTTAACCAAAAGTGCCAAATTATTCACCAACTTCAACAAACTTTTCATTTGATATAAAATGTTCTTATTTTAATAAATTATTTAATCAAATATTTAATAAAATTAATTCTCTTTGCAGTGAGTAATGGAACTGAAACTATGGCCTGTCGTAAAAGGAAAGAGCACATCATATCTGATTCATCAATTTCACCTCAAAAAATGTCTGCTATGGACAGTCATTTTTTTCGCAGTTTGCATCATCATGATTGTCAAAATTCTGGGATTTCTGAGCAAGTACCTGATGTTTCTGTGAGCTCAGAAAATTTCCCTGTTTCTGAAACTGGTACTCCAAATTCTTCTTCTGTTACAGATTCAAGTTTACAAAGAACTATTTCAACAGTTGCTCCTACTCATCCTACACAAGCTGCTTTGACAATTGCTAAATCAAAGGTGGTTATAATGAAAATTTCATTCATTCTTTGGATTGATGTTATTTGTGAATGATACAATAATGTTTTATTTTCTAATCTAGGAAAATATCATTTTTCTATCTTTAACCAGAAAATGTCTAAGAATGTATAAGTATATATTGTAATATAAAAGTTGCTCTGAAATCTTTGTTAGTAATGTTATTAATTTTGAAATTAGAACATTTCTCTTAATTGTTGTAAAAGCATTTCAAATCTGACCATTGGGAAAAGGTCAAAATGTAATTGTGATTTTAGTCAGAAATCTTTTTGTCACATTTACAATGATTTTTGCACTCTCCTAGCCTTTTAATAACTATCATTTGTTTGTTTGAATGTTTAGTATATTGAGAGGATTTTGTGTTTTTTGAAAAAAATTAGAAAATAGAATGTGATTACTGCTAAAGACCTCTTTTATGACTATTCATTTGAATATATTATTTGTTGAAATTTACCTTTTCTTGGAAAGAAAAATACTTATAAAAATCATATGCTTAAATTAATGAACCAATGCTGTTCTGGTGTCAAATTCAAATAAAAGATATTAATAGAAAATTGATACCACTATCAATCTTAACACTTATCTAAACACTTGTAAATTTCTCATTTCAATAAATTTATTTAAATGCAAATTAGTTACTTTTGAATATTTAAATGCTGTTGTTGATAAACAAGATAATATAAATAGATAACAGTGGATTGTCTAAATGTACAATGATTTTTGTGTGTACAATGATTACAACTTCAAGCAATTCGTATTTACTGTACTAAAATTTAGGATAAATTTTTTAATACTTATTTTCTTTTAATTAGTTTCTCTTCATAGTAACTATTTTTATATTAACATCAGATTTATTTATTTATTTATTTTAGATTTTTTCGTAGTATATTGTCTAGTTTGGTTAGTCATAAACTATCTACAATTGCTGTCTTATGTTCCTAATGAGAAGGTTGTATCATAAATTTAACCAATAAATTACTATATATAAGTAGGATATGCTCAGGGCATGAAATTTAATTTTCATTTGTACTAAATGTATGTGCCTTAATCATTTTATGTGTTTCATCAAATGTTTTATTATGGAGTGAAGTAAAAGTTAAGATAATTTTAAATGCTCAGTGACATCTTTTATTTTTTAAAATTGAATAGTTTGGATCCGTTTGATGGTTGTTCATATTGTTAGATTCCTTGGCATGATTTAAATATGTATTAATTTTCTTTGGCAATAGATCTTGTTTTTGTTGTTTTCAAAGAGCACAACTTTGCATAGATTGAATATAAACTGACATTAATTTTTCGACTGTGTACATGCAAGATGCTTTTATTCATGAAGTGTAAACCAAAATGATTGTGCATTAATCTACAAGCAATATTAATTCAGCCCTGCACATTGATCATTTCTCTTTCATGCTAAATTATTATAAGGAATGAACTTATTATATTTAAGAATTGATTTTCTAACAAACATTAAGGCAAAAAGAACTTTTTAAACATTTTATTTTGATTATTATGTTTTTATTCTATTTAATATAGTTGTTAGAATTTTTTATTTTGGAATTAATATTACAAATGGTAGAATAAATGTTTTCTCTGTAGAGTATATTTTTTTTGTTGATAAAAATATATAACTTATTTGATGTAATAAAAGAATATAATTTGATGTAATGAAAATTTACTAATAAAAAAATTGTTAATTTATTAAAAATTTCAAATTTTGCATTTAAAAAAATATTTTTTAATATAAATTAACATTAATAATTTGTATAATAATGTAAATTTTAATAGTAAAAATATAAATTTAATTTTTTTACAGTAAATATATTTTGTATGTGCTACTTTATGTTTTCATACAAGAAATTTACTACAATAGATTGCATTCGATTTGTAATTAATGTATTCAAAATAAGATAGTATGTAGAGTTAATTACAATAAAGACATTTTTTAACCTCATTAAGTAAATTTGAAAAAAAAAAAAAAAATTTGTTTTGTTTACCATTTTTCAACTATATTTTTTGTTTAAATTTTTTTTTTCCAGCATCAAATATTGAAATCCTCATCTACATTTTCAAATTTTGATCATTTAAATTCAAACTTAGCCAGTAAAGGCGTGTCATTGTCTCCAATTCCTGTGATTTCTCATGAGGAACATGTATCTACAGCATCCGATGTAGTTAAATCTCTAAGTGATACAAAAATTACTCCAAGGCCATTATCATCCTTAAGTTCCATGAAATCATCAACCATTGTCATACCTACAAATTTAACTTCAAGTATGTTTCTTTTTTAGAAAATATTTTTCTAGAATTATTATTATTTTTGCATAACTGTTCTCATGTTGACTTTGCTTTACATTTTTTCATTTTTAAACAACGTTATTATTATTATTTTTATACTATGTTTCAAAATAAATTAAATCTAATTTCATTTTTTTTATAATTTAAAAAAAAAGATGCAAGTTTTTTTTTTCTGTCTGTCTCCTTTGCTTTGTCAGCTATATTTACTATTTAATAAATTTTTGTTCCACAAAATATCTTGATTTTTATATGAGGTAATTATTGCAAAATTAACTTAATTCTTTCAGTGCTTAATTGATTATGATTAATTGATTTTTAATGTTTTATTTAATATTGTAATATATACAAGGCTTTAAATGTATTTTATATTATAAATACAGAGATAGCATGTATTGGGGCTTTACCATAGCTACTACAGAAAAATAACAATTAAGGATTAATTATGGACTTTTTCAACTGACATTTTATTAAAGACATTTTTACTGTTACTTTTCCAATTTTTATGCCATTAAAAAAGTTCCAATGATTTCATTTAAAATAAAAAAAAAAAAAAAAAGAGCAATTTTTATTAATAACATAAAATAATATTCAATCACATTAAATGCGCAAAAATGAATATACTATCACAATTAAATTTTTCTTTATCAATAAAAACACTGCTAGTCTGTGAGGTCTTCACAAAAGAGGATAGCATTTAATGGGTAAGCTTTTTCCTGTAAATTTTTATCAAATTTTTTTTTTTTTACCATTACAATGCCTTATTTTTGCATTCTAAAATGCTTTATGAAATTATGTATTTAAAAAAATTTAATGTTTTTTATACTAAATTTATATTTTTTATAAATCTTATTTATGATAGCTTCAGCACACACATATCGATATCTTATGCAATCTCTAAGTTAACTCTTATTTTAATAAAAATTCATAAATTTGTTTTTAAAAGATTATTACATTATTGGCAATATAAATTGCAGCTACAATAGCAAATTTGAAATTCTGCTGATGGGAATTTTGTGGTAATATTTATGCTCATTTAAATATGAGGTAATGCTCTGTGTTTACCATGTACCTCCTTCCTTCTTTCCCCTAGCCTGTTACTAGGAAGTACAAACAATAAATAAAAATTATCTGAGATGTTACTAAAAATCTCATTTGAGGGGGTGATCATTTTCGTATTAGTGATTTTTTTAAAATAATCAGTTTTAATTTTGGAGTTTAATGGCTGCCTTCCAATTTTTTTTCACTATGATTCAATCTGCTATTTAAAACACGATATGTATTTAAAACCTTTTTTTTTTTTCTTATTCAATTTAATTAATTTCAGCACACATATTGGTAACATTAATTTTTAATTTTTATTTAAATTATCCATATCTTAATTAAACTTAATTTAAAAAAAATTTACTCCATATTAATAATATTTTAAATTTGTAGCCATTGCCATCTTTGTAATATTTTGTAGTTATGTTATGAATGTCTATTGATTGATACATTTATTTAATAAATATGCTTTTCCATTCCCTCTACATTACTGACTTACATAAAAAACTATTGAAAACTATCTCAAACAATTTAAAATATTTTATTTAAGTTTGTCATCTCTGTAAATAACAAATTATTTATTCATTTTTAAACTAGTTAATAAATTTATCTATATCAAATTTTATTGATGTAAATTAGTTATATAAAGTGTAACTTTGTATAACTAATTTTAAAATCTTAAATACCTAAAACAATTGCCTAGTAATATCTAAAAGAATACCTAATAACTAAAACTCCTAAATACAATTGTGCATTGCAAAAAAATTTTATGTGCAAATTAATGTACTGTAATTTTTCATCTATTAACTGAAAATTATACTTAACAAATTGTTAGGATTTCTCCATGTGATTTTTTGTTTATTTATTTATTATTAGTTAATTATCTGTTTGTGATATTATTAAAAGTTTTTATTTCTTTAACAAATATAAGTGCTACAAATTGTGTAGAATTGGCTAGTTCAAAATTTGCTGTTATTATTAAATTGATTTTTGTGTTCTCAGATGCAGTTTTTAAATTTAGTTTTTAAATTTTACCTTTTACTTGTGTGTATTTTTTATCTAAAATTTTTCATGTATGTGTTTTATAAAGTATTTTATTATGGTGTTCTAATTTTTAAAAAAAAATATTATGCTATTTTAAGGTTTTTTTAACAAAAAAATTGTATATATAATAGAAATTATATGTACAAATTATGATTGATTCTGTATTATTTTTCATCATATGTGTGCTGAAATTAATTAAACTAAACTAAATAAGGAAAAAAAAACACAAAAAAACCCCAGTTTTTAATTACATATCATGTTTTAAATAGCAGGTATTGAATCATAGTGCAAAAATTTGAAGATAGCCATAAATTAAGACCAAATTATAGGCAGGAAATGAAGCTATATGTAAATATATAAAATGTAATTTTATTAGTTCTAAATATTTATGTATTTTACCTATATTATAGCTTTTTGTTCTTTAATTTTTTTGTCACAGTTTTTTTTAGTTGATTTTTTTATCGCAGCTTTTTTATTTAAATGTATATGTAAACATTCATGGATGCATTAGTAATTAATTTGTAGTTATTTTAAATGAAAAACAAAAATTAATCCATTTTTAACTCTTAGCTAATACTATTTCTTTAACTAATTTGTTAGTTTTAAAAATTAAAAATTATTATTTTATTTAGGTTCTACATCATCATCATCAGATCGCATATCAACATCGTCATCTACAATTTCACAAAATAAATATTTGTCTCATATAAGGACAAAACCTTCAGGCCATACAAGGCAAAATTTACCTGCAGGTCTTGGTATAAAATTGACTCCTCAATCACAGATTAGTCAAAGAGTGACTGTTTCACCAAAATCTTCCAGTGTACAGGTGAAACCAGATAATGCAACTATTTTTACTAGAAAAACTACAAGTGTAATTTTTCCTACATCCATGTCGTCTGATAACTCAACATCTCAGTTTCCACAAACTATTTCTAATGATCTGACTATCACAAAAACTCCAATTATAAAACCCAGCCCTAAACCAGAATCACAGGCTGTTGTGAATCAACAATCAGTTTCAAAACAATCTACAATTGGAAAAAATATGCCAAAAACATCTACAACAACAGTTACAACAAGTTACACGTATGCAACAACAACTCTTGCTTCGACATGCATTTCTAGGCCACTATTTTCTAGCAAAGGTGGATCTAAAACTTTATCACCAGTTATCTTTAATGTTGCAACAACATCTTGTGCACCTCATCAAACTAACATGAAAACTGCAGCAGTGATTCAGAGTGAATCTACAAAACCAGCAGCTCAATTAATTACAAAATCTACTACTATTGGTATTAGCCCAAATCATCTAAAAATTAATACTGCAAATCCTCAAACAATACAATACAGGAATGATGGAGGTGAGACTTTTATGATTTTTCTTAAAATACCATGAAATCATCTAAGCACAAGTTTCAATGTATTGTCATATCTTCTTATATATATTTTATTAATGGACATGGCATACAAATTTGTATACTAGTGAATGATAACAGACATGCATGTAAACAAAATAAAGCAAATTAAATCATAGTGATTTTGAATTAAGGTATGAAATTTTAAAATAAATATGTATATTATGTATT
Organism: Caerostris extrusa; assembly: GCA_021605095.1. NCBI lineage: Eukaryota > Metazoa > Arthropoda > Arachnida > Araneae > Araneidae > Caerostris > Caerostris extrusa. The sequence goes on from BPLR01002577.1 coordinate 13,393, forward strand.
TTTTTACTATATTTTTATTTAAAAATTAATATTACATTTGATATTTTGATACTTAATGGAATTTGACACATGATTTTGAAATTTAAATTTAATTATCATATCAGTTTTCTTTGTAACTTTTGTATTCTAAATGCTCTTATTTTATTACATATTCAGCTTTATAATCAATTTATGCATATATATGATTTCTGTTTTTTTTACTCATGAATGTTGAGTATGATAATTAGAAGTTTTAGAAATACATGAAATGCTACTAAATTCTGAATTTCAAATTCTTGAAATGTAATCATGTCAATATTGATAACTATTTTTCATTGCTCCTAGTTTAGTCCAGATTGTGAAATGAAAAAAATATTTTGTTATTGTTTTCATTAATGCCTATTTTAAATTGTAAATAAATTGGGCACAAGGTCAATCAATCAAGGTATTAATCATTATAAATTGCCAGTATTACAAGTTAAATTTTCATATTATACTATTTGTTATTAATTTCTATATACAAACACAAACCTCTTACATGCCCTGAAATGTTCTAAATATTCTGAAATTTTGAGTGTTATGCTTTTTTATATCGATCCTGGTTCAAATAAAATTTCTTAGATCGAATCCCAGCTTGAGACAAATGTGAATAATCTAATTATGCGCATGTCTTCCCACCTATTGGTAAAACGAATGATGTCATACGAAAGTGATTAGCATTTCTTCCAATAAGTTTGAAGGAATGATGTAATTGGAACAACTGCATATCAGGGCAGAGAGTGTTTTCTGGAGTAACCACACAATGCAAGGAAAGTATAGTGTTTGGATTGCATTCTCTGATAAAAGATAACTCTGATGTTGTTTTGTTTGGTAGAGCAGAAATAAGGCATACTTCTTTTTATGAATAACCTCTGTTTTGGACTTAGTTGTAATGTGCAAATAGCTTTCATGGAATTTCCTAGTGTTTCTTACCTCTCCTTTTTGGGCCGTTTCTTTATTTTGGTACAGTGCTAAACTTTGTAGATTTTGTCTAATTAAGTAATTTTCTTTTACCTTTTACGATTCAACTGTGAGTTCCACAACTCGGTTGTACATGACTAAATTTGGCTTAGGGCTTTACCTTTATAATAAAATATTTAAGAATTAACGTTCAACTAAATCATTGTATACCATATATTTTGATGAAAGCGTCACTAAGCAAGTAAAAAAAAAAAAAAAACAAAAAACTATATATATATATTGATCAGAAAAATATGAAAAAGTATTGATTTGTGACTTTTTACCTTGGACATACAACTGTCAATATCATTTTAGAAAAGCTCCTTAGTTTTTATCTCTAATAATAATTTAAAGTTGTATCACCTCCTCAGTGTTCCATGGATAAACCTAATGACAATTTATCCTTCCAAAATAAGCTGAAGTTTCATCTTCTGAAAGCCAAGGTAACTTTTTAGACATTGAAACTTGCAATTTACAAACAGTTAGTTGTAAATGCCTTTAAGAAAGGTATTACTGTATTGAACTGTAATGTGGAAGTTTTTGTTCTTTCCATTTTTCAACAGTTTAAACTTGAATCTGCAAGAAGGAAATATTAGTATGAATTTCAAGAATTACATCTTCTAGAAGTTAGTTGTTTGTTTGTGCGACATATTGAGAACAGATGGCTGATTTTGGGTTCAGTATGTGAAAGATTACTTGAACAGCATGATGCTTTAAACAGATATAAACAAAAATTTTTCAAAATCTAACTTCAAAACCAATCATAGGTACAACAGCATTTACAGATTTGTAAATAAATTAGATAATCTATTGCACCTTAATTTTGTTGTTTTCAAGGCCAATGTTTTTACAACATATCTGACTATCTTTCAAATAGAGGCTCCTGTTGTTCATATACTTTATGATAAGCAAAATGAACTAAGAAACTTTGTTACAGCTTTTAAACTAGAAATTATTGGTAAAAAAGACGGACTGTCTCTCTCAAATATTAAGTGTAAAGATGCAGACTATTGGATTTTTCTCAAAATGATTAATGTGTATTCTGCAGTTTTAAAGATTCTTAAGTACTTTGACAAAGATTTTCTGTATGGTTTCCATAGCTGCTACATTAAAATAACAGAACACCTACAACAAAAATTTATCTTTTTCCAATCCATTACTGAGAGGTATAAGATATCTATCTATATAGAATATCTATTGAGGATATATATTATATCCTCAAATTTCCAAAAAAAGACTTAATAGCTAAAGATTGCTATCTGTCACTGTGAAGAACAAATGATTTGGATCATCAAAAATTACATGGACAACGATATTCTTAAGACTGAGTATGTAATGTTTATATATAAAGATTTCATCAAAGAAATGCATCTGGAACTTTTTTTGTTCTAATGCAGCTGGCAAACACTTAGACAACTTGGTCTTGGATGCCTTAAGGCAAGCGCTGCACAGACGTTACTCACTTAGCACTGCCCAGGGGGAGCGTGTAACTTGAAGATAAGCCACGGACGCAGAGTAACAATGCCCCCGCAATGCTCTATGATGCTATTAGGACCGGGACCTACGGTTTGAAGTGGATTCTGAACCACTACAAACATCCATGGCACCGCCGGGACTCGAACCTGAAACCTGTGGTACCGGCGCCAGAGCACTCGGCCATTCAGGCCCTATGCATCTGGAACTTCATATATGCGAATATTGGTTAACTGTTGCTGATAGGAAAGATGGTCTTGGGGTAAGGTAACAACCCCAGTTTAACCAAATTGGTTAAATCATGTTTCAGTTTGTCTCAGGGCAATTTCATTTTCAAAGAGGGTTCTTAATCAATAACTACAAGGAACACTCTCTTTGAATTTGGCTTAAAAGCTTTAAGAGTCTGCAAATACTACTAAAAAAAAATTATCTGTGAATGTTGCAAATTCTATTACTCAAGAAATGATTGTGAAAAGTAGCCAGACATTTATTTAGACAACATAAACAGTGACATAAATGTTACTGAAAAGAGAAAAATGAAAGATAATTTCTGGGGAGGCAAAACAAGATGTGGGTGAGAAGCTATCATCTCTTATCTTCCAGTAAAGATGAACTTCTGAAAGAACAAAAAACCTCCCATCTGTTGCTGAATGAGACAAAAAGTAAAAAGATGTAAGTGCTGTAAAAAGTTGTACAGGTGATACTAAACATTGCAATCTATACCATTAAGGCTACATCTGAAGAGATTGCAACTGTGAGAAAGAGATGTTAGATGTGCATAAAAAAAATTAACATTTATTGATATTGTATTGATACTCTTCTGTTAACTATACCACAGAAAATCTATTCTATATTTTTATTTGTTATTATACTGTATTTTTAGCATCATTAAGTTGGAAATCAGTAAATATGATAGAATATAATTTTTAAGAGGTTGGCAGGTAAATTTTTATTTTACTGATGGGAAAATTGTTTCTTCCTGATGTTGAATATTTTTATCTTTAGTGTATTTTTTTTTTTTTTTTTTTAGTTTAAATATTTTTTAATTAGATAGCAATATTTTACATTTGACTTGACTGGTGTTATGAAAAAAAATATATTTTGTCCATCATTGGTTATTTTGCTTCTGAGATGTATATCAAATTAATATTATACTGTATATCAAGTGATACATATCAACCAACCTTGGTGGTAAATGGTGTAAAATTTTTTAAAAATCTAATTTTCTAAATCATTGAGATGTATTATATTGATAGCATTACAAAAAATATGTAATATGGACATAGTCTGAATTCATTTATCATGAAAGAAAAAATAATCAGGTGTAACATTTATTAATAAAGTGTGAAGTTCAAAAACATAAACTGAACAATTCTTGATCTAAGGGGGCAATTTCGTACCCTGGCTGCTCTCGTGCTTAAATGGATGCTGCAGTCAACTCATCTTTAGATAATGTAGCCTATCAGAAGATAATGAGGAATTTCATTTTGTGATAAAAAAGAAAAGTCTCATTTTAAGTTCTAAGAACCATCCCATAATATAAGCGATAGTTACATTATTTTTTATTTATGTTACATTCAAGGCCCAAAGTCTGGCCACATTGCAAAGTGGCTCTAGAATCGTGGCAAGCCTGAAACAAACAAAAGAATTTCGATCCTTGGGCTATTTTTTTTATTAACTACATTTGCTATTTCATGATATTCAGGCTTTGGCTGTACATGTGTGGCAGCCAGTGGCCAGTGTATTGAGAAATTTCAGAAAACAAAAGGAAATAATTTTTAATTATGAAATAAAGAAGTGAACTTGCTGATGATAACTAGGCTATGGATCAGAAGAATCTATAAATATTTGACAAAATCAATAAGGATTTGTGTTTTTTTAATAACACTTAAGGATAATTTTAAATTGGGAGCAATTATTGGTTAAATAAATTAAAGAAAAATTGTACTCTGGTCATTAATTGAAATTTGGTCATTGTATATAACAGTTGGGCTGACATGTTTGTAGGCTGACACATAGATGGCGCTACTAGTATTAAATCCATATGATTTTTAGTTAGTCCTAACCTTCAAAAGACACGTGTATAAATTTGACAGCTGTTGCACAATTAGTATGTGAGTTATAGCATTTTTAGTGAAGCAACTTTTGTTAATTTGAAAAAATGGACGAAAAGGAATTTCGTGTGTTAATAAAGCATTGCTTTTTTTGGCAAAAAAATACTATTGAAACCAAGGCTTGGTTTGATAAACACTATTCGGACTTTGCACCAGGAAAATCACCGTAGGGAAGTGGTTTGCTAAATTTAAACGAGGCGAAATGAGCACCGAGGACGATGCACGCAGTGGACGCCCCAAAGAGGCTGTTATCGCCGAAAACATCAAAAAAGTCCACAAAATAATTTCTGATAACCGTAAAGTGAAATTGATTGAGATAGCTGATACCATAAAAATATCAAAGGAACGTGTTGGACATATCGGGAATGAATATTTGGATATGCGAAAGCTCTGTTCAAAGTGGATGCCGCGCGAGCTCACAATCGACCCAAAACAACAACGAATTGATGATTCTAAGCAGTGTTTGGGGCTGTTCAATCGTAATAAACCCGAATTTTTGCGTCGATATGGGACAATGGATGAAACATGGCTCCATCATTTCACACCGGAGTGCCATCGACAGTCAACCGAGTGGACTGCACGTGATGAACACTAAAAGGCTATAACTTCACTAAAAATGCTATAACTCACATACTAATAGGGCAACAGCTGTCAAATTTATACACGTGTCTTTTGAAGGTTAGGGCTAACTAAAAATAATATAGATTTAATACTAGTAACGCCATCTATGTGTCAGCCTATGAACTTTTCAGTGCACCTGTTATTAGTAAAAATAATTGTTAACAAATATATATTAGAAATGTTCATTGGCTCTTAATTTCCTTTTTATAGTTAACTGTGGGGTATAAGCACACAATAATCTTCATATAACTAGTGAAATTTTGTCCTGAAATTTTATTCAAGGATTATATGAGGTCTACAAACAACATTATTTTTCTATTGTTCTTTTTGTATTCTAGCTGATAATAGCTTATACAATACTGTGAAAATACTTGTTTTAATTTCACTGAATTTCTATGCAAAGTGTTAATTTACCAGTCACAGTCTTGTGCATTTTGAAAAATAGGATTTTTTTCTTCCTGAATTTTATTTTTATATTTGTTTTTAATTATGCATGCAATTTTTCAAGTATTTGTTAATTGGTTAGAATTAAAAATTTTATTCATAAATCTTGATTAAAATTTAATGTTTTATTATTTTTAATGTACTTTTAGGGCAAAAAGTTTCATTTGTCTCAAAAGTCTATTTTGTATTGTCAAATGAGTAACAAATGACGGTGTTATTTGACATCGCTTTAAGATTTAGCATTAGGTCTTCTGGGCGTCTTTTATTCATAGAAATTGGCTAGGAATAAAACTTAATAACTGAAGATGAAATATACATTAATATATATTTTAATTTTGTAAACTTTTTCTTAACTAATCACATAATTTCAACTTTTGTAAATATCTTAATGCCTTTATTAATGTTGCTGACACTAAATTTGTTTATTAGGTCTAGTAAGAAGTGCTCGAATAGTAAATATATCCCAGCCTGTTGGAGCTCGTTTACCTTGTGCCATTTCATCATCTACTTTCTCAGCCATAGGTTTGTCATCATCGCCTACTGCTCTCCGAGTTACTCTTCCAGCTGGTACATTGAATACTACAAATTCAATTCGAGTAACCTCCCAAACTAAGCCCAATGTTATTGTCGTTCATAAAGCTCAAATGTGGCCTCGACAACCAACTGCAGCAGTTTTTATGAGTTCAGTTCCAAGTAAAAAGCTATCAAATGATGTGGTAAGTATTAAGAATGATGATATTTGTATATCTATTCCAGGGATGCATACACCAGAGACTATTTCACCATGTGGCATCAAAAATATAATGTGCTAACAATATTTTTTAGATTAGGCATTCAAGTTTGATTTAATAATTAAAATTATGGATTTCTTATAATTCATTACACATTATGTTTCATATTTTCATAAAAGATAAAACCATGGAACATTATGTGGTTCTAGTTTAACAATAATAAAACCCAATTTATTTATTTTATTCAATATTTTCAATTTAATGTAAATTAGAAGATTAAAGAACTTTGATATTTATGCATTAGACTGGGCTGCAAGGTTTCGAACAGCCATTTTTTTTTTCTTTTCATCCCCATTACCCACCATAAATTTTAGATTTGTTACTTATGAAATTTCTATATTTCTGTTCTTTCGTGTTCTATTATTATTATTATTATTTTTTTTTTTTCATTTCTGTTCTTTTTTTAAAGTTATACTCAGTAAAATAGCTGTGTGTGTGCTATATAATGCATTAAAATATATGTCTATTTGGATCAACATATATTTGTGAATAAATATTATTGGAAACCTACCTAGTTTGACTAATCACCTTTTCTCTTTGTTATTACAAAAATTCTAGAATATTTATGAAATCATTGTATGGGTCACATATCAAATTCTTCATTTTTATTTTACAGATAGTCTTAAAATTATTTAATAACTTATAAACGGAAAGGAAAAAAACAATCGCTAACTTGTAATGCAGGTTATATGAGAGATTGTATCAACGAAATGTTTTATACTAATTTACAGGAACTGAAGCAGTATATCACAGCTGCTATTAATAAATAATCACGGTTTTTGTGATATATAAAATAATTAATTCGTAACTAGTATTTTTCTCAATATATGGCATGAAATCAAGTTTTCACAATCAATTTTCATTTTCAATATTTAAAATAAAAAGTATCTAAAATATTACCTATTATGATACCTATACCCTATTATATTACCTATTATGATACCTATATCCTATTATATTACTTATTATGATTTCACTTCCAATATTTATTAACTTTTATAATTTTATATATTATTTGATATTTTTAATAAAATTTTTTTTAATCCAAATTTCAAGGTTTAAAAAATTTTTTTTTTCAATAATATCTCGTCAGTTAAAAGTAAATTTGATTGTAATTTTCAAGTAAATCAATACCTTTAGTTAGTTAAAAAAAACACAAATTATTTCTTTTATATTAATAGTTAAGTTGATAAATGCTGTTAGATTTTTTTAATGCTTCATTACATTAAAAGATTTATCCATTAAATCATTTTACTATTGTGATGTTTCTTTCTCTTTTAGATTATTGATTGATTTCTTTTTCAGCAAGAAGCTGTTACTCAAAAAGCAGATAAAAGTAAACCTTCAGGAATCAAACCTATCCCAAGGGCTATTATTCCTCCAAGACCACAATCCCCAGTTGTCTCTATTACTCCCATCAAATCCTCAGAAACCAACCCTGTTTCTCAGTCTTCTACAACTCAACTAGAAAATTCAACATCTGATACTCAGAATGTCAAATCATCAGATAATGTACATATTCCTATTGCTACTCAATTATGATTTTTCTTTTACAATATTTGATTCAGTTCTTTTGAAATTTTTTTTAATAAGTTGAAAATATCTCTCTATAAAAAGTAACAGATTTGTGTTTTGTAAACTTTAAGAGGCCTAATTTTTTCTCTGAATTTATAATTTTTTATGTGATGCATAATTAAAAATTATGACTAACTTCATTTTGTTGATTTTAAGTAAAAACCTTATTTATTAGTTAAAATTATTTACAAATGAATTGAATAAGAAATGATGTCATAAATCTTTATTATTTGTTGTTTTTATTTCTAATTTGTATGGAATATATTTATTTTCATTAATAAATAGTTCATAAAAATTTAAGTGAATGTAACTGGGATTGTTTTAGAAATTCTTTGGCAATAGTAATTTGTTATGATTCTATTATTTTTAAAATTGCAAAAGTTATATTTTATAGGATTAAAATTTAAGATTGAATTTTAAATTATCTTTTATCCTATTCACTTTCTATTTTGTTGCAACAAAGTAAATTAATTACAATGTTTCATTAAAGCTTTTACATTATCATAATTTTCTTTATAATTAAATAAAATTGTAGAAATAATAAAAATATTGAAGTAGTTAGGATATAAAGGGAAAATTTTTTTATTCTAAATTTTACTATGTAGTTATTAAATATATATTTCACATTTAGGAAGGGGGGGAATTAAGCTTTAATAAACTTCAGAAAAATTTTTGATAGTAATTTACCAATAATTTTCGCAAACATAACTTGCTGTATTAAATAAAATTGTTTGCTTTGATTCCATGTTTTTATCTACTATATATAAATATATATAACATTTCTATGACTAAAAATAAAGCAAGCAGACATCGTTAGAAATTTACAAATTAATAATTACATTTTTAAGAAAAGATTATACCATTAAAACAAATTATCAAACAATTAGTTTAAATGATTTAACTATTTTTAACATCGTAAGACAGTATAAAAATCATTGTAGAGAAAATAATAAATCAAATTTTTTTGCAATCAACAAAATGAAAGTGTATATTTTCAAATGAAATGAAAATAAATACAAATTCATGATTATTAGTTATAAAATGTAATCTACAACATTGCAATTCTACTATATGTATCAGTCCATAAACAATTCAAAAGAATAATCCAATTATTCCGATATTGTGGCTTGGTGGGAAAACAAAAATTCTTTATTAGTATAAAAAATTGAAAACTTTTAAATTTCATTGGCAAGAAATTTGGAAAAAGTTTTAACAGTGTTATATTTATTTATAAAATCAAATTCAATATATTTGGGCCTTAAGTTTGCATAATAGTTTTGAGAAAATGAAAAGACTTTCATAAAGTATTTGTTAGAGTCCCTGTGGTTTTTATAATGGCAATTTTGATCGTAGTGACTTAAGAAGTAGTCTTTCAATTCAATTTTATGAAGATACAGAAAGAAAATCAAACATCTATAAAAGTGACTGCCTTTTATTCAGCAGCTCTGATGGTTTTTGAATGACATTAATGAAATGTGGCTTCCTAATTCAAGTGCTTTTCTAAAGCTATCTTATAAATTCATTCAAATGAACATATTGCAAATGTTTTTGATATATAACTTGCTTATTAACTACAACATAAATTTATTTTTAATTGTGTGTTAACAGGAGATAAAAAATTTCTCTCAAAGGTTTGAAAAAGCAGGCTTCCAACACAGTACTACAACGAAAGATACTAAAGCATTTATCCATGGAAGTGAAGTACATTCATGGTCTCATTTGGGAGAACATTCATGGTGTGTTTCACTTTAAGCCTTTTAATGGAAGATACATTTTAGCATACACTTTATTGTGGTCAGCTCAATTATTTGAAAGCAATTATAGCAGAAAAATATTTTTAATATGAAAGCTATTATTGTTCAACATTACAATTCAAGATCAAATGTCATAAAGATATCTAAATAAGATGCTAATGAAGGAATCAAAAATACTCTTTTAAAATCCCAAAATTTTTAAAAGGGAATAAATAAAGTTTATATTATAAGATAGTGTAAATTAATATAAAATTATGATGATTACCCTATTTTAGAAAGCATTGGTTTCCAAACGTTGAGGAAAAATCAGAAAAGCTTCAATGAAATGATTAAAAGTACATCAGAATATGATGTACAAATTAATAAAGTTACTGATATTTATTGTCATTGGAGCTACTGACATTTAATGTCAGACGAAAACAGGTTTTAAAAACATCTGCAAATAGAAACTGCATTGTGTCATTTTTGAAATAATTATGCATAAGATATGAGTGCTTGACATAATTTATCTCAATTATTGTAATATGGTGAGTCAGTAGGTAAATAAAAAACAGGCAGATAAATGACAATCCTATATAGTGAAATGGATAGTACTGCAGAAGGCATTTCCTGGAACAAAATCAGTTTCTAGAAGGTACAGCTGTGAAAGAGTTACAACGGCTGCAGATGACTATTTGCAGCCAACTGCTAGAAAACTCACAACCACTGTACCAACTTACTTCAGCATTATCTTTATAGCAATGTAAGCAAAGCTGGCATTCAGATCAGCAGTATTTAGAAGGCTTTACAAAAAATAATTGTATATGAGACAGCCAACATTTTGTATACCCTGACATCACACCACAGAAGATTTGATTTGACTCAGCTACATGCAATTGGAGAGCAAGTCAATGAAGATCTGTATTCCTAATTGAGTAAACTTCTGTACTTCAAACTATACTCCCAAAGCTTTTAGAGAACATTAAGCATTGGAATAATTTCTGTACATTTGAGTTAATTTAGTAAGGTAGTGGTGTATATTTTGTTTATAAAGGGATATTAGAAGCCTATTCGTCTGATAGTAGCTGGGAATTTGCTATTTTCCCCATTATATCCATGCAAGAATGATTTGTTGTCCCCATGAAACATATTTTGGATGCTCTAGGGAAACATTGCTGCATTTAACATGTGCCCTGCAACCCATCAGAATCTTTAAACTGCCTTGACACATTAACAGGTTTTGCTGCCAATTAAGTAAATAATCCTGAATAATAGAATATCCTGATCATAATTGTAAAAAGAATATAACTAAAAAACAAAATTATAAGAATTGGCTTAGTATAAGTATACTATGCTATAACAATTTTTTTTTTTTTTTTACTATTGATAAGTTAATGTGTTTCCATAAATTTTTAACCTTATGTCAGTGGCTTCTTTTTGTTAATTTAATTATTAAACAGTGTGTTTCTGCACTAAGAAAATTAGTAATCGCTACATAACTTTTATTTTATTTAGACTGAAGTAATAACATTTAGAAGTACTGACTGTTTTGCGATTTTTGAATCATTACAAAAAAATTTGGTTTTTCTAAACTCGTGTAATTTTCAAGTATTATTAAATCATTATTAAGAATCTTGGTTTTACTTTTATTTTTGTATACTAGTTTGCTCCAATGTTGCATGTACTGACCCTTTACCACAAGTGAAACAATTTTTTTTTTTTTTATAATTTAAAAAATAATCTACTGCTTTTAAAATGGGACACTGTATTTTTTATTAATTAATTTTATTATTAAAATACTTATTAAAAGAAGTTCTATGAATTTTGAAAGAGGGAAAATTATAATATTGATCAGCATTAACAATAAAGAATTTTTTATATACTAATCAAAATTGCTTTAATAAGAATCTTGCATGTTTTTTTATTAAGTATTTATTTTACAAATGTCATGTATTTACAGAACAATGAAATGCAATGTAAGAAAAATCTGTTAGCTGATGTCATGGAAGCTTCCGGTATTCTTGATGGAAATACTATTGATAAGAGTTCAAAAGATAAAAGTAAGTGTTTTTTAAATTTCTATGTTTATGAATAAATTTTTAGCTGAATATTTTTAGTTTAATTATTAAAATTTTATTATACTTTGAAATTTCTCATATATAATTATGATAAATTTCAAAAGTATATATATATATATATATATATATATTGAATTATCATAAATTGAATTCAAAATTGATATAATTTTTAATTTGATGTTTATATCTGATTTTGTATTGCAGTTTCAATTTTATAAAAATTTCTTTAAATTTTTAAAACTTTACAATGAATAACTTCAAAGTATTTAATACTTATTTTATTTATAATGTGAGAATATATATAGTTTTATCCAGTTTTAATTTTCAATTATCAACATTATAAGTCAATTGCATATTGTAGGAATTTTCTAAGTTTTAGAGTGCATTTATATCTGTTAATAAATACATTAATATAATAATACTCTTATTAAATAATACAAAAAATAATAATTAGTTTGAAAATTCCTAAGCATTGTCAGTGCTATTTTTTAATTTAATTTTTGTATTATAAGTGTATTCTCCTCCTCCTCCTTTTAACTGAGAGACTGTGTATGGGGAATTGAATTATTCCATATTTACAATTAAGTTATATGTCTTTTCCATTTAACCTTGTTAAGTTTTTTGTCAATTTATTTCATTTTCCTTTTAAGAATTGTGTTTTTCTAAATATGCTGAATATTAAATTTTCTAGCTTCTACTATTAAAAGCAATAAAGAAATAAGTAATATGAGCAATCATCAAAGTATAGAAATCAGAGTTTCTGAAGTATGTCACACAAATTCTTCTACAAGTGATGCCATTTCTAGATTGTCAGAATCGAATGCATCCAAAGTGGATATTACAAGCAATAAAGGTATATTATCTCTAATAATGCATAGTTCGTAGGAAAATTATAGTTCATAAAAAGTTCTAAATTAATGAAGCAATTGTTCACAGTAAAAGAATATTTCATATGATCATCTTTCTTTTTTAATTTTTTAAATGTAATTTTAAAACTTCTTAAAAAGTTTTCTTAATAAAATTACTATACAGTAGTCTGGTTATAGTATGCACTTTTTTTTTTTTAGGGAGGAGAGAAACTAATATAAATTGCTTTTTTGTTAATTAAAGTAAAAATTAATGTATAGCAAATAAAAGTGATTATCTATTTGTAATTTTTAAAATTAAATTTGCATTTTATCACCCAATAAATTTTTTGTGATTTATTTGCTGTAACTTGGCCACTTCAAATCTTTGATATCTTTTAATATATTTAAAGATTTTAATTAATTATTTTAATTTTTAATTAAACTATACATCTATTTTGAAAATGGACTGTGAAAGATTAAATTCTACTATTACTAAAGTTATTTGAATTTTTTTTTTATAACTTTTCTCTCTTTAATATTAAGAGAATATTTATTATTATTCTCTTAAAATAAAGTTAAGAGAATTTTTTAAAAATCTCTTTTAATGTTATAATCACTTTTTTTCCCATAATATCAGGAGATTCTGTTTTATCGATACAAATTGACAGAAGTGGAAAAGATGTCTCAAAACAAGTGCCAGTTGAGGTACAAATCAGTTTTTTTTTTTTTTTTTTTTATGTATGTGCATAAAACTAAACATCATGGCTTTGTAATTAATTCTGTGAAATCAATAATCTATAAAATTATTCAAAAGAAAATACCTGGAATACATGTATTAAAACTAATATATTATTAATTGTACAACATTCACCATTTTTTTATGTACCTGAAAGTGCATGCTATAAATAAGGTGTTGTTTTTAAGTTAATATAAAACTTCCAAAATTTAAATATCTTGCAAGTCAAAAATATGTGTTCAAATGTTTAAATTAATTCTATCAAGTTCATGCAAATACATAATTTTCTTTTCTTATTATTGTTGTGAATTTTATTGTTTCAAGTTTCACAATATTATTGCTATGAAATAAGATGAAAACTGTTAAAAAATTTTTATTAATTGATAAATATAGGAGATATAGGGTCAACTATTTCCCTAGGTACTCCTTCAATTGAAACTACCTTTGCCTTTGTTATTTAAATCTTTTTAAATGCCATTCAATATATATATAAATAAATAAATAAATATATATATATATATATATATACATATATATAATAATATTATAGTTTACACTATAAATTTGTAAAACACAATTAGACTTAATTCAATAATCACTAGTACCTCATAAAAATTGGATGGAAAGTAGTATAAAGGGATTTCAATTTTATTTAAATTTCTGTCATTTTTATTAGTTATTACATAAGAACAAATTTAATTAGTTTAAAAATGTGAACACGATTAATTTAAAATCATGACATTGTCATTTTGTCACACTCCAGATACATGAATAAAGTATGATCAACTACAACAACGAATTTATATATGAAAGAACATTTTTGCTCATTCAAAGTCAATCTCCTTTTGTGTGAAGAGAAAGTATTATTTTGTTCTTTATTTCTTAAATGCTCTAATGTATTGCTTGTTGTTAGTATTAAAATTTTCAATTTAAAAGATATCTTTTTTTTTTTCCTATGTGTTTAATTCTTATTTATTTTATTCTTCTATTTGTACAGATAAAAATGAATTTTTGCATTTTGAATACAATTGGAAATTTGTATTTTAATAACTGGTTTTAAGTATTAAGATGGAATTAGGTTAATAGATGAATCATATGTCACCTTAAGTTATGTCAAATAATTTTGAAAAAAAAAAAAATAATAATAATAATTAACACAAAATGTACTATTTAAAAAAATTTTTTATATTTTTTTAGGCACTGCCAAAAGACTCTGAGAATACAGTTTTTTTATCTTCTCATTCTATGAATGAGAATTTAAAAAGTAATATGGTTTCTACAAGTCAGAAAGAAGTCACGAAGGATTCATAGACTTCCTTTTAAAATGTTTTGTATATGAAATAAGAAAATCTTTTAAATGGTATGTGAGATTTAATTGCATTTCATTACTGCTTTAATTTAATTTTTTTTCCATTTTATGACTAATATATTTCATAAATGTGTTGAATAATATTTAGATTACTTCTAACAAATTTAAAATCAATATTTATTTTACAGGAGGTGAAAATGTGAAGCCTTCAAGTGTTTTTTTATCATTTGTTTTTAATATTGAACTTGTTTTTCCATTAAATACTGAAAATGTTTTTAATTTTATAATGCTGTGTACATAGTACTGTTATTTAGGAATAAAATATAAGTTTATGTGCTTTATTAATTTATTTATGGATCTTTTTGTAAAGAACAAACCACCACAAAGCTTTTAAATACTTTAAAAAGTTGAGAGTTGTTTAGAAAATATATATATATATATATATAATGTGCTGAGGCATGGTTTATTTGTTTGAATGTATAATATTTTTGCAATAAATTTGTTCATGCTATGTTTCATATTTTATTCATTAACGGTTAAATTCAAGGTAGTTTGTTTTAATAGCAATAGATGTATGCAAAAATATCTCTATTGTCTATGATGTATTTCAGTATGAATGTTCTGAATGTATCTTCAGTATGAATGTTGCATTTCTTGAAATTTCTAAATTATTCTGATAAACTGAAATGAACAACTCAATGCAAGAAAAATTTCTTGTAATGAAGGACCATAACGTATGGATCTAGTTGAACCACCAACTATGAATAAGTGGGTATTTAGTATATATAAAAAAAAAAAGATGCTGAAAATATATCAAAGAAATATAAAGCTAGATTGATAGTACAAGGTTTTAGGCAGAGGCCACAAATTGATTTTGTGGGCATATTTTCACCAGCAGTTAATTTTAAGAGTGTTAAATTTTTTTATATTAGTATCTATGTTGCATTGATATGATATACAACTGGATGTGAAATCTGTATATCTTTATGGTAAATTGAGATAACCACCTGGATATAAAATAAAGTGTGCAATCTTTATAAGGCTCTTTACAACTTGCAAGTTCAAGACAATGAAGGAATGAACTTTACAGCAGGATTTGTTAAATTAGAATGGGACAACTCTGTTCATAAATTTAACAGCATTATTTTGATTATATGTGTCTATGACATTTGCTTTTGCAAAAACTAAAGATTTAATTTCTGATACATTTAGTTCTTTCAAGTTCAGCAAGTTTTTATTAGATGCAAATTTTGATTGTACATGCATCGAATAACTTACATTGAAAAATTAATGTTTAAAGAGCCATTTGTTCATCTTCCCTTTAACGTTGGAACCTCTACCAAGTGAAATTTTGAAACTGTTTAATGCAAAACTATCCTTATCTGACATCAAAAGGATATCTTTCATTTTTTGCCAATAAAAATAGACCCGATATAAGTTGCTCGCTAAATTTAATGTTGCAGTTTTCAAACGGATATTGAACATATATCAGTAGAATATCAAATGTATAACTTGGAGCAGAAAATTCTATCTTGTTGAGAAATGAATCCTTCCCCCTTCCCACAGTATCAAACGTATTGTTTGGAGTGGAAGAGAATCGTAATGAAGAATGTGCACTCAACAATACAAAATGTATTGCGTGTGGGAGATGCACCTCCATAAATACTCCCAAGCACTCTGGGTTTTGGCGTCATAGGCTTCAGGTTTGAATCATCTTGGCAGTGGCATGGACGTGTGTTAGAATTTCAGAACACATGTTAAACTGTAGGTCTGGGTCTAATTAACTTAGTGTGCACAAAATGATCATAGAATGACATGCCAAATGTATTTATTTGGGATGGAGAATTATGTGTGGGGATGTCCTCTCCCTCCAACAATACCAAATGATTTTTAGGAGATTATTAGATTACTTTAATAATGCAATCTTTGATTTAAACTGAAAAATATGAAGTCCTCAAGTGTTTTTTAATATTTATTGACCTTATTATTTTTATTTCTATTGCTTACAAATAACTTGAACATGCTTGTTTTAATATTTCTAAAGATAGTGTGATGTTTAAATGGAGGTGGGAAAATGAATGCTTTAGTGGATTTCAAATTCTTAAAGCAGAATAAGATAGGAAGCAACTGAAATAAATAATACGAATTATGAATAACATCCCCCCCAAAAAAAAAAGTGCAATCCTATGCTAGATAAGTAAAATTATATTTTTAAGGAACAGAAGTTCAGCTTTAAAGGCATTGTATATGATTTGGGATTTAATAATATTTTAAAACACTTGCTCTAAGGTAACGTTTATTTAAGGCGTACAATACAAATATGGTTACCAAGGGGGGAATTTCAAGTGGATGTATTAAATAAGTGAAGACTTTTGTAGAAAAAAAAAAGAACAAAAACACACAAATAAGATCTAAAATTTTATAGTATTTACATAATTAAACATTTCTACATACATTTTTAATACATCACATGTCAGTCTTGGTAAAATTATGGCATTAAATATATATATAAAAAGGAAATATTTACAATTGTAAATGAAGCAAAATATCACATGCAGTTAGAAAGCAATAAATATTATATGAACAGCCAGATAATTTGTAACAAAAATATGTCTGTTAGAAGAGAGAGAATGTGTTTAAAATATACTCTGAAAACAAACAGCAGACAAGAAAGAAAAAATAGCACCTTAAATTATACTATGTACAATTCATTGTTAGCTATAAAAAAGGCATATGAATGACTTTATACCCGTAGATAAAAATAGATATTGGTAATATAAAAGTAAATGATTTACAGCAGAGATACTATATTACAAATTGCACACCTTATACAATTGCATTGAGGATATCTAATCCACTTCTAAAATAAAGTTTATCCAGGATGACTGAAATATATGCCTTTCTTTTTCTAAAGGCACTTGATTTGGTTTAATTTAATTTAATTTTATTTACTATGCATTACTAGAACTAGGTGATCCACTAATGTAATTGAATACATCCAAGGATGTCCTTTTTAAGCACAAAACATCTTTTTCTTGATAATACAACTGAAATAAATATTAAGATTAGTTACATAGAGTTTGTTTTAAAGTAAAATAAATTTTTAAAAATAGTCTAGAAACAATACATCAAGTATTTTCTTTACTTAAATTGGCAGATTCAGCAACATCTACAGTAACAAAATTGCCTACTTGTAGGACAGAACTGTTCCCAGACGCCAGAACTATTACATTCAA
This sequence comes from Caerostris extrusa, assembly GCA_021605095.1. Classification (NCBI taxonomy): domain Eukaryota; kingdom Metazoa; phylum Arthropoda; class Arachnida; order Araneae; family Araneidae; genus Caerostris; species Caerostris extrusa. The sequence continues at coordinate 31,329 of BPLR01002577.1, forward strand.
AATAGCAGATGTATATATATTTATTATGCTTAAAAAATTAATGATTAAATATTTATCAAAGAAATTTTAATATTAAATTCAGTCATAATTATACATTCCACATGTTACATAAAGTGTAAGTAAGAAATACATTTATCTCCAATTTGTTGTACAAAACAAAATATATTAAAATGTTCATGCTAGCATAATGTGAGCTGTAAAAAAAATAAAATTATAAAATAGAACTTTTATATTATATTCAAGCACAAAACTTTTTATTTGTTTAAAATAAATAGGGGAAAAAAAAAAGGATCAGAATATTTTTTAAAAGTCTAGTGATAAATGCTCTTTTGCTATTTATAGAATACATACCTTTTCATGCAACATTCCAGATAAGGAATCTACGAATTCTTGGAAGTTTTTCTTAAGAGACATTTGATATTCATACTGATCTGAAGTAATAATGCGGCCATTCAATTCTAATGCTTCTCTACAAATTTTTATAAACCTCCTATAAAAGATATCAAATAAGTAAGATGGAAGTCATTTTGCATGACAACTTAAACAATGATATAAAGTAAGATACTTTTGATTAAAATAAAGCCATCTTAAAATTGATCTACATCACTGGTTCTTAACCACTTGTACATGGAGTTTATGAAGGGAAAAAATATTTTCAGTGTGCTCTAATTAAATGTAGCTTTTCTAATAAATAATAATAATATTTTTGCAAGGCAACATTACTCTTTGCAAAGACAAGTTTTTATTAAAAATGGAAATGCACATATACCTTATCAAATTTTTAATAATCAAATTTCAAATAATAAAGATAAAATAAAAATAATAGTCATAAAAATAAAATAAAATTGGTAGATATGAAGTTATACATTCAAATCTGTAAACATAAAAGGGTATTTCTTAAATTTAATTTCTGTATAATTTTTCTTTAAATAAGATGGCAAATAGTATGAAAAAAAAAAAAATTTTTATTACTAGCTATGAAAAAAATTTACAAATCTTTACCTGTAGACTTCTTTCAAAGTCATAATTTTGTCAGTTGGATACTTTTCAGGTTTTTTCCCTTCAAGAAATGCATTAGCATAAGCAAGTGGACCGGCATTCACCTTAAAAAAGATACAAAATTTTTCATTAGTTCTCTAAATTTATTATTTTGATATTATAGTTTTAATATGATAATTTAATTAAAAAACAATCTACTATTTGATTGAGGAATCACATACACACGCATTAAATCACATACATGTTTCATAATTTATTAAATCTTGTTTATATCGTTACCAAATTATTTTTCAAAAGAAAACATAATAATTCTTTCAACTTGGGCTAATATAGTGAAATGATGTAGTTTGTAAATATAGTAGTAATGAATCAACAGTCAATAAAGTAATTTTTCATGCTTAATTTTAATTTATGCATTTTACTTTCAATTCATATTTACTAGAAATTTAATAATTTATTGAAATATTTTCACTTCTTTGAAATATCAAAAATATATTTCTAAATATGCTTGCTGATTACATTAGATTTTATCTATTTTTCCCTTTTGTTTGCTTGTTACAAAAGACTTGTCTATAAGAATATTACAAAACAATGTCACAAATTTTCTGGTGGTAAGCCATTGTATGATATCTGATGAACTTCTAAAGAATTTACGAAGCCATTAGTACAAATCAATGTTCCAAAATAAGAAAGATTTCAGAAGTGTGCAGCACTGATTTTATGAAGCTGAGATTGTAACATTAGGATATAGAAAATAATGTTAGTGCCTGGGTACCCTAAATAATGAATGAATACTAAACAAGATAAATAGGCTTCAAACTCGATTTTTTAAATTACATTTTGACAAGTAATGAATCTTGGACATCATCTCACACTGACAACAGTGATTTAACATGCATTTTCAAAAACCAAGGAATTCAAAGCTATAATTTCAGGATCACCCTCAGATAAAAAGAAACATTGTTTTTGTTTTTTCAGACAGACTAGGCCTTTACCAATTGATTTTTTTTTTTTTTATCCATGAAACATTTTATCTAGCCTAAGCACCATTGATTTCCATTTTCAACAGTTCTATGCAGTGTCTACCATTTTGTAACATACAATTACAGAACAATTTATTTATACCAAAAATCTTATATATTAGAAGAATTAGAAAATATTAAATGAATAAAATAAACAGGCAACATGTTGATAAACTGAATATCCTTCATTCTTTCCTTTTCTTTTTTTTTGCAAATAAATGATGAAAAAAAATTTATCAAAGATAAAAATAATATTTACAACAACAAATAAAATTTTTTTAAAAATCATCTTAATTTATAGAATCTTATATTTTCTAGAAACATACTTTTAGTTTAGATGAAAACAATTGTGAATTTAGATAAAAGCAGTAACTTTTAGACAATTTAACTTGCAAATGAAATAATAAAAATACACAAAATACTCTTGGAAAGTCTAGCTAGCCATTACTCTGACTTACGAAGTAAAATAAATTAAAATAAGATTAATATGAATTATACATGCATACATTATTTTTAGAATTTTAAAATGTGTTTTATCTCATTACAATAATTTAAATTTTTTTTTTTTTTTTCATACAGTTTCTTTTACAACTAAAAATTAAGATTGATTAGTAATTTATTTTAAGGTGATTAAAGAAACAAATTTCAATAACGTGGTTTTTGCTTTCACAGTAATTTTTAGAGTTTCATCTAATTAAATCGAAATGCTTGTTATGAGCTTTAAAAGTAATAAATAAATATATTACATTACATATAAATATATCTTCAAATATATGTGCATTTTTATATGGCACTTTGAAATGCATTTAAAATTATGAAAACAATTTTATTATGTTTACCTGAACACTAATACTTCCTTGCAATTTTAGCTGTAATTTTTTTATATCTGTAGGCTGTAATCTCACAACTTCTTCTAATTCACTAACACGAGCTTGCATTTCATCAATTGCTACTTCAATGGGACTTAAAAACTTGAACACTTTTTGAAAAAACAGGAATTCTTTTTTTCACATAAGGAAAGGAATACAGAGCTGAAAATAAATATTTTAGCATTTTATGATATACATTCAGCATTATAATACACTATTACCTAGTAACCAAATAGTGCAAAATAATTGTGATGTAATAACCTTTGTCATATGAAGAAAGATACTAATGTACACAAAACAAATATAAAAAGATACCCTATCAAACATCTAGTATTCATATATTTCTCAGAAAATTCTTATATGAAATAGCTGACTCTTAATCTCAAATGTAAAAAGTTTCTCATGCCTTTACTGAAGGTTCATTAGATATATAATTCAGTAATAAAGAGAAAAAAATATTAGTTATTTTTAGAGTTACAAATACAAATTTAGTTATTTGATCTAAAAATATTTCCTCTTTTATTAAACTATCATCTATTTTATGGCTACAAGTCTTAACAGTGATATGATATGCCATATAAAAAATTGGAAATTTTTTTTTTTGTTAAACTTTTATTTCATTAAAAAAAAGAGCAGTATTTACAGACATATCGTATGACTAAGACATGAAAAATTATTATTTCACTGGACTTAGATTCAAAAATGACAAGCATTTAGTTAAAAAATACTATATATTTTTTAGAGATATTTGTCTATATACATATAAAAATGAATGTTATTTGTATATAAGCACAGTATCTAAATGCAACTTAAACACTATAACAACTAGCTTTCAAAACTTTTTTTTTTTTTGTTTAAAGTATAATTTTTTAATCTTATGTCTAGCCATAATATTTTATGAACATATTCTAATTAGTTTTTTTAATTAAACAAACATCATTTTCATCATTAAATGCCATTCAATTGCTTGATTAAAAATTCTTTTAATTTAAAATAAATTGTTAAAAATTGAATTACAGTTAACACTTATAAAATATTCAATTTTTTGAAGTTTGCACAATTATAATAATTTTTGGTTCTTTCAAATATTCTCTTACAAAAACTTATTTAGATTTTACTTTCTACCATTTTTATTTATAAACATTTATTCACAGTAATTTTTTTCTTTACAATTTATCAAACCACAATTCTTAATCTTAATCAGTGTTTTCCAACAGCAATTGAGATTTCCTCTCTGATTTTTTGCAATTTTCCTAATAAAACTTGCCGAAATTATCATTGAAATTGCTGAAATCTCGAAAATGTTCTCATAAATACTTTGATAAATGTGATTGTTACAAATAGAATTTAATTAGAAATACAAAAAAAAATATAGCGAGTTATAAATTTATCATGGATATATTCATTAAAAATTTTAATTCCGTGAATGGAAATTAAAATTCTTTGATTTTTAGTATCAGGGTAATGTCAGGTTATATACAACTGGGGCAGCTAATAAATGGATTTTCGTTCAGCTAATTTGGAAAAAGGAAGTTGTTGTAAAAGCAGCACAACAGTGTAATGCTGGGTATATAACACAAGGGCAGTTAATCAACAGATCTTTATTCAGTAAAATAGGAGGGTCTTTTTTTTTCTAGGAAATCAGCCAGTATGAAGTCACTTTTTAATTACTACTAATAATGCCTCCAAGGAAATGTAAGACAAGTAATAATAATAAAATCATTGTAAAAATTCTATTCAAGTAAAGTAGACATTTACTCATCCAGACCATAACCAAAGCACGAGTTTTAAAACATTGCTAAGTTTTTCTTTTACAGCTTATAGTCTAAATTATTCATATAAAATATTATGATTTCAATTAAAAAATAAGATGTATCATTTAAAACAATGCAAACTTCTTAAGGTTAAACTAAAAATTGATGAAAAATCTAAAACATTGTCAGTTATGTTAATATATAGCATACTATCTAACTTACTAGTTAAAATGGTTCTCCTTTTGCACTGTTCTTCTGGTAAACCTCGAATTTTATTACTATCAACAGTAAATGGTGTTTCAAACATGAATCTTCGTAAGTTGTTGTTTCTTTCGAATTCTGTAGGCCTTAATCTCAATTCATCTTCATCAAAATAAGGTAATACATGAGTTACTTGAATATATGCATACTTTGATTCCAAATCTTTAGGATTAACCTAATAAAGAACATATTTTAATAGTATACTTATTTCTCAAATCCAAAGAAACTGAATTTATTGTAATTATTCAAAGCAGTTATATATACTAATACATAGCCCCTCCTCTTTTATTTCCTTTTGTCTCTGGACATGCATAATATAAAGTTCCAGAATAGTAAAAGTGCAAAATAATAGCAGCCTTTCAAAAAGTTATGCAATTTGTTTCATAATAAACAAGCCTTAAATACCAAAGGGTTACTCAACTGTAAGCATGCTATTATTTGTTTCTAATAGAATGCAAATAATTTTTTAAAAATCACTTATCAAATATGTAGTATATTTCTTCAAAGTCTAAAATACTAGTTACTCACTTTATTAGAATCTGTAATCATTCTAACAACATCTTTTCCATATTTTTCACAAAAGAGATGGTATAGACGTTCAGATATTTCTGCTAAAGATGTAACTTTTGGTTCCTTATAAATATATTCCTTTCCAGCTTCTTCCACAAAATATGACTGCAATTAAAGAAAAATTTTATTTAAGTCATCTCTTGCCTCACATTAGGATAACAAGATAAATAATAAAAAATATATATAGTAAATATTTTTCATATTAATTAGAATATATATTAAAACTCACTGCTCCAAAAATGCTACTCTATAATATTTTCCTAGAAGTCTTCGTCCAGTTTTATTTACATCCACAATTTTGGCATAAGCAGAATGAAGGGTCTTGTAACAAATTAAAAGAGCCTAAATACAAACAAAAATATTACCATGATTTGTTTAAAGAATATCTTAAAAATGTTCAATGCAGAGAAATAATATTATACTTACTTCATAATTTCTTTGTTCTTCATAAATGGGTACAATAAGTTTATATACCTCAGGAATTATTTCATAACGCTCAGCTTGCTCGAGCATCTTGACACATATTTCAAGATTCTTTAATAATGTTTCTAAAAAATGATTTAAAATAAATGAGATAAATGCTTCAATAATCTGGAGCGGGAGGCAGAGGGACACATTTTAAATCAAATTGAATTTTAATACCTGAGAGTATTGTATATCATGCACTCCTGAATCCTCTTTTAAATTTGATTCATCTTGCTCAACATTTGGTGAAATAGTTTTAAATGAACTGCATCCATCAGAAAGCATGCCTACATAAATGTGTATGATTTAGCATGAAAATAGATAGTAATTAGAATAAGTTCTACATAAAAAGTACTCAATTTTCTTTTACAAACTTACATTTTGTCGTAAGTACTCTGCTTCCATTGCTGCTATATGAATATAACAGTGAGCAGCCTAAAAGTACAAAAGCAAAATTATCATAAAGAGTTTGCCTAAAAGTAATCTAATTTTTACTTAAATAAACCTGAAAATAAGGAAGTATTTTCAATTAAAATGAACCTTCCATACTTCATGAGTTAAATATATTCACACACACAAACACAAGCAAGCATTGCATTTAGTGCTATCAGATAGTTATATTTTTATAAATAGAATAAAATTTCCACATTTAAAAAAATATCCATTTTTTTAATTGATCACCAATTTTATGCTACAAGTATATTCATACATAGATTTAGAATGAATTAAACGCAATGGGTTACAGGATATTATGTTTGTATTCTCTGTGATGTAAATTTGGCAATTCTATTACATTCATAAATTTCATACTGTGGAATCAAATTGCTCAACTAGGTAACGGAAAATCAAATTCAAATACATAAAAATATTTCAATCAATCAAATATAATTATTTTTATGTAATATTTTATACTAAAAATAATAACAATTTGAACTTATAAACTAGTAAATATTAAAAAATATAAAAAAATTTTACCTCAGAATTGTCTCCATTTTTTAAATGATTACGAGCCATACTTTCTAGCCAGGTTTTCCGCAGTGCTGGAGTTGAGGCATAACTATTTGCAAGTTGATGCTGCAAATCAACTAACATTTCTGGATCATTTTCATGTTCTTTCATTTGCATTGTAGCCATCAAAACAGTTCGAATACGTTTGGTTAAATCTTTCACTTCAGTTGGGAATACTAAAAATTTAAAACAAATATAAAATAAAAAGTCATAAAATTAAATTTTTTTGGAGATATTTAAAATACACAGTTAATTTCCTTCATCCTTTAAAAATTCATTATTAAAATGTTTATCATAACTATTAAAAAAAATCAAATGCATTCTCATTTGAAGGAAAAAAATATTAGAACACTATGAATAAAGTGACTATTTTTAGTGAGGTTAAACATGCTTAGTATCTATAGATATGAAATGAATCATTACAAATTTAAGGTTGCAGGATCCATCAATGGGTAGCAACTCCACATATATTTTGCCAAATATTTGCCTTTAGGGTATATCCAAACTGGTAATCTATATAATTTAAAATGGTAAGGTATCTAGCGATAATGCTTAGAAGAAATGGCATCCACACAATAGGAGGCAGTCCACAGATACATGTTTAATAGAATTTTTTCTTGTTGAAAAATGACTAAGACATACTATAATAAAAGGTAACAAATGGTAGCAGAGTCAACAACATATTGTTGAGATGTTAAAATTGATAAGCAGGATGACTAAGAGTGAACTACTGTTGTAGTAGATAGCATCCTTCATCATGCAAGTCTCTGTATAACAAAGATAAATTATGACCAGGGTTCATGCACTTCTTATACACTGATCTGATGGTTATCTGCTCCAAGAATGAAGGCAGCTTCATTACAAACACCAATGCCAAATTGATGGCAATCAGAAGTGGCTACAAATTTTGTCAATACTGACGGGTTAAAACAGAGAACCTTAAAGGCCTAAGCATAGACCAATCTCACAATAATGTAGGCACTTTTCCATAAGACAAAGGCACAATTGATAAATACCAAATGTAAAGTTACGGAATAAAAAATGTGTTTTATTTATTAAGTTTAAGAAAAAAATTAATTTTTAAATTACATGAATTATTCATTTTATTGAAATGAGCTGTTCTACTTTTTTGAAATTGTTTATATTGCTGTTTTGTTGTATTGTCATCAAAACCAAATTGAAAAAATTAAGAGAAAGTTAAAAATTTGACCAGAAATAATAATACTTTACTGCAAATAATAAATGTTACAGGAATTTTTCAGAAATATACAGAAACTTTATTGGTTTATGAAATAAATTATGGTTTGAAGTCAGGAATAAAACAAATAGTTAACAATAAATAAGAAATTAAATTTAACACACATTTTATTAATAAATTTAGAATTTATATATATTAGCAATACCTGTGTTTTGCATGGCTTTATCACTATTAGCATAATTGTTAATCACAGAGAGACTTTCTTGCAATCTGGCATTATTTAAACTAACAACATCACCAAGAAGCCTGGATACAGATACTATAAGCTATAATACAGAAATAAATTAATAATTATTTTAATTAAAATGAAAAAATATTCTGTTTTATATTAGGTTTTAGACATTAAACATACCTGCAAATGAACACGAGTTAATTCCTTTCGTTTTGAAAATTCAAAGTTGCTCCTCATCAAGAGATACAATAATGCACATGCTTCATTTCTTACAGTTTGTAATTTCGAATTGCAGCATCTTAGTAACTAAATTTAAAAGTACATAATCACTTTAACTATGATAAACAACATACCTTCAGGAATTATATTAAACTACTACCAGTAGAATTTTATGAATAAATACCAGTAAAATTTTGTGAATAAATTACAAATATTAAATATTTGAAGTACTACTAAAGGCTGAATAAAATATATTGTACCTTAAATGTAGATAATGTATTGAAAAATTATTGCTTTTACATAATTTACATTCCCCACTGATAAATCTAAACAACTGTATCAAAACAATCTTTATATCTCTAATTGTTCGTTATTTATGTGACATTTAGATTATACTTTTATTGCCCCATTTATTTCAAGTTTTTATAATAATAAAAGTTAATAACATAATGTTTAAGTTAATAGCATTATAAAAAATTTTTCTAACAATCAACATAAAATAAACTTCTTAATCAAGGGATCAAATAATTTATTAAATTCATATATAACAATCTTACCTCAAAGCATAGTTTTCCACAAAGAACAGCATTTCCTTGAAATAAGGCAATTGTAAACTATTAAAAAATAAGTTTTACAATTAAATTTTATTTAAAAATTTTTTATAGCAAACAAATTTCTAATGAAGTTTATTATGCATTTTTTCTTATGGTTTTAATACATTATGCAAGAGCAGTCAAAATATTAATGAGTAGTAAAACAGTGTTAAAGAAAAAAGCTAACATACCTTGTTAATAAAAGCTCTTAAAGCAGCAAATAAATGTTTGAACATTTTTTCTGACTGGCCAACTTGCAAAAAAGATAAATAAATATCAAATATCTTTCTCATGAGTGGGTTATCACCATCTTTAAACAACAGCTGTTCTTTCAAATGAAGAGAATAAAGACCCAAAACATCCAGAGCAATAAGACCTACTTCTGTAGCCATATTAGCTTCAAGAAGTGCACGGTAAAAAGTATCGGCATCAGATGATGATAGTGGGGCTGCATAAAATACAAAAATATAATTAATAAAGAGTAATAGACAGTACTACTAGAAAATGCAACTATATTTTAACTTGGTTAAAATCTTTCTATCGTCGTTCCCATCAAAATCGTCAATCTACTTTCATTTCTATTGTCAATCCCAAAAAAAAAACCTTTCCCATCAAAATATTTTTGATGGAAATATTACATAAAAATTTAAGCACGCTAAAAATAAAAATAAATACAAATTAACTAATGAAATCTCACTATTATTTTTGAAAATATATATATTTTTTATATATTATAAAAATATAAATATATTGAAGTCAAACTTTTTTTAAATAAATAAAAATAATAATTACTTAGCTATTTGTTTTTGCTTTGAAATAAATTTTAAAGTAATTCAAACTATCATGAAATTTTTTAATTCATCTAAAAAGGAGCAAATACTCACACACAGTATGTGTTCCAGCTTCACTATAAGTACTGTTACAACGTTGCGTAAAAGCTGGAGGAGGTGTCCTCGCAGGCAATGTCATTGACTTTGGTTGAAACATAGCAGGATGTTGATTTCTGATTAGAAAAAATTTAAATGAGATACCTTACATGTATAATTTTTTCATTATATAAATTAAAATTCAAAATATTTAACCATAACTTACTTAATATTTTTCTTGCCCATATATTTGAATTGATGTAAACACAATCTAAAAAAGAGTACCACAAATATTTTTATTTTTATTTTAATATGAAATATCAAAATAATATATATCAATTATTTCTTTATTAGTTACAATATTTTTAATGAATTTTAAAGGTAATTATAACAAACTTTTATTCATAGAAAAATATATAATTATGCATGTATTCAATTAAACTCATTATCAAAAAATTATTTAACTTACTCTAATATCTGAAAAAAATCCAGAATGTCATATTCACTACAATGCTGCCACCATCCTATAAGAAGCTCTAGAGATAAAAGGAAACAAAATATAAAATTTATTTTAAAACACATTTACTATTATATCATCATCATATTAATTTTTTTACACTTACCTTCATTAACATGTTTGATTACATACAGGAAGCATACTAACAAGTCTTTCATTTCCGCAGAATCCATTTTGTCAAAATGTAAAACGCTTGAGGAACTTGAAAATGGAAGTGAGTGTGATCTAAAGAAGTAAAAACAATAATTCTCACTAAATTTAACAAAATCATGTTACTTTAATTCATTTCAGACTGCATAATTTTAGATTTAATTTATCTGAACTTTTTAATATATATTTATTATAGCATTGAATCCAATGAAAAATGTAATAATAAAAAAAAAGTTTCATTTTATCTTATTTGTAATCTTGATCTTCCTACATTAAAAAAAACGCATTTCTATTTTAATTTATAGATGCCGTTGTAACTACTTATAACATTTAAATTTATGATATTTTAGAGTTAATACTTATTTTTCTAAAAGAATATAAGGCAAGGTAATTATTTATCCAGCCTTCATTTATGAAAACAAGTACTTTGTTAATCTTCATACTTCATTTACATCTATTATTTACAAATATCTTATTTAATATAAATTGTTCACAAGAATAAAAGTTTTACAATCGACATCTTAAGAACAAATTTTGAAGAATTTATACAGAAAAATGCTATGACTAAACTATAAATATATTAATAAATATGTAAGAGTATAAAAAATTTTTTAATACATAATTTTGAGAAAATTATTCTCACAATTATGTATTAAAATGTTTTATCCATAGGTTTAAAGTTTTTAATTAAACTTTCAACCTGTGGATATTAATAAAACATTTAAAACAGAAATGTCAATCTAAACAATATTATATATGGTAATAAATATAAACACTTTTTTCGTCATATGTGTAAATAATCTTAAGAACAAAATTACATACCTTGCATGACATTTATATTCATCCAAGCTTTCAGTTCCATCTCTTTCACGAACATGAATTTCACTTTCTTTACTTTTTTCAGATAGTGTTGATGGATTAGAAGCATTGCTATCAATTGATGTGCATGATCCATTTGCAAAAGTTACAGTTGGCTGTGTTTGAGCTAATTTTTAAAAAATTTTGAAATTTATAATAATACATAGAGAATAACAAACTAATGTTACAAATCTAATTAAATCAATATTATACATTGAATATATGCAAACTACCAAATCTCAAAATCTTCAAATGCAAATACATTCAAAATTGACAAAAAAAAAAAAAAAAAAAAAAAAAAAAAAAAAAAAAATATAATATATATATATATATATATAATAATAATATATATATAATAATAAAATATGCAAAATGCAGAATTTTATATATAATGTACAAATTATAAAACACTAAAAAAAAAAAAAAAAAAAAAAAAAAATGCAATTGAAAATCAATAGCTAATCAAATTAAAAATTATTAACAGGGCAATACAACTGAATATTGAAAATATTAAGACAAATCACTTAAAGCAGAAAATATCGCAATTGAAATACTATAGGAAGTTTTTTTATTAAAATTAAAAGCTTTCCAAGAAAAATGAAAGCACTGGCATGAGCATAATATGAAAGAACAATAACATATTTATTAAAAGCACCTACTTTGCCCAGCAATCATACAAAGAAAGTTAGAGTCCCTGTTTCTGGCTGATGCTGGTAAGGAGCCAGTGGGCTCTACAGTGCTTCGTCGAGTTAAAACAGGTGTGACTGGATTAGAGAAATGTTCAGTTATTTTGGAATTGCTACTTTTTCTAATTTTTTAATTGGGGGTGGAGTAGCTGGAGGTGTTTTTAAATGCAATGAGCTGTAGTTCTCAATAAGAATGGAAATGAATGGTAAATACAGAGATGCAATTCGAGCTTGATGGACCTATAAAAAAAAGGCTTGTTAATAAGGATTATAGCATTTATAATAATAATGCATATATTTTTAACTAAAAAAGATACTAAGATTTTTAATTAAAAAAGAATCCTAACATTTCTTAGAAAAAGAATAAGTTATTTTCCCATTTTTGAAATTAATTTTATGCCATTCCTTCTGGTCTTTTATAAGTATTTCTGTAATATATATATATATGGGGCATTTCAAGAAATCAGTGCCAAAATAAAATGCAATAAAAAAATACATGGATTGGAAAGGCAGTTTGCAAATTAATATTCACTGTGATATGGGATTATATATATATATATAAATAACACCTGAACCTTTTGAAAACGTACAGAAATATAAAACCAGACATGACAGTTTTTATTCATGATAGAGCTTTATCATACAGAGCACATCAAGTTATGGTAAACATTAGTACCAATCGCTTTTAAATGGACAGAGCAGACATGAATCTGGATCACTGAATAATATACCTTGAAATTTCTTGTTGAAGGACTATATCAAATCATGTGTCAATAGAAGAAAGTTAAGTCCTTACCAGCACAGAAAGATGCCATACAGCAAGAATTAGTAGGTAGACATTCATGATATTCTGTTCCATGCAGTATCAGGAGAAATGTTGCAACTGCATTCAGTATTTTAATGCAGCGATGGATAAAATGAACATTTGCAGCTGTAAACCATACTGAAATAAATGTTGCATTTCCCAACTATAACTCTTCTTTTTTTGAAGAAACAGTAATGCCTTCTATTATAGAGGAATCATCAACTAACATATCTATTACAACAAAAAGTTTTTATGTGTCATGCAAAGTCTCATACCACAGTGAATATTCATCTGCAAAATACAGATCTCCTCAACTAATAGATCTTTTACTATTTTGTATCAAAATTTTGAGTGAGCTTAAATATCAAAATCAACCAACCTATGTATTTAAATACATCATAACCTGGTATTAAATTGTAAAACTATAATTATAATAATTTACAAAATAAAACTAGGACCCTTATTAATAGTTATACTTTACTTAAATTATAACTTTTATTTTTAAATAATTAGATACATTTTAAATATTATAAATTTTTTATAATACATTTCAATAACTGATTAAATGTGAAATAACTGGAATGAGAAAAAACATTTAAGTTTAATAATAATATTAATGCATTTTAAAAGTTAACAGCTATACATATATATTGATTAATAGTTTAACAACCAAATTAGACACATGTAATCAAAAACAAAAATGTGGTTGACAAATACCTAAATAAAATTTAAATAATCATTCAAAAATTATAAGAACGTTTAATACATGTGGTCTATGAACTCTTTTTTTTGGAATACATTAGAAGCTACTTATCACTATAAATAGTAACACAAAGACAAAGTAAAATGCAATAAAAAAAAAATTACATTTTTTAATTGTAAATTTTTACCTTATTAATTAGTTAATTACTTTTATTCACTATATAAAATTACCGTATTAATTATTGAAATACTACATATTTATAATTTCAATAAAAAAAAAAAAGAAGAAAAAAATCCTAACCTTTCCTTGATAACGATCATCAAATGCATGCTTTGCAAGAAGGTTCTTAAAAACAGATATTGCTGTTTGCCTTATATCATGAACTTCACATAAAGATGCTCTTATTTCCTGAAGCAATGTTCCCAATAGAAAATGATGACGACAAAATTCATCAGATAAACGATATTCATGCTCAAAATCTAAAAAGAGTAAATGAAATATTTTATGGAAATGCAATTTAATACAATTAATAAGAATAAATTGCACTTTTGAACATGCATTACAGGCATAAGGCACAGAAAACTTTCAAACAAAACAATTTGCAGTGAAATAATTCTAATAGGCAAAAGAAAAATTTTTATTTCATGTCCAGTAAAGTTATTTTTTAAAACCAGTAAAAAATTTTTACAATGATTTCATTTTAAATAACATGTAGAAATTAATTCCTTGAAAGTTAAGAAAACCTTATGAGCATGTAACGGTTAATTATTAAAAGTATGTTAGTTATAGCCATTTTCATAATTTTTTTAAATGCTGCATATAAGCTAATTACAAAATTTTTTAAAAGCTCCCTTTTTCCCACTAACAAACGATAGATTTAAGATATATTTGATTAACAACACTGGAAAATTTTCTATGAATTTAACATGCAAAGCGACAAAAGTTTCAGAAAATTAAAATTGCACACATGCAAATGCTACAAAAATACCTTTTGATTAAAATTAATTTAGGAGAATAAACATTAAATTTATTTCATTCATTTATAAAAATAAAATAAAATTCTCTAAAAGGAATTTATTTAGATTGCTTATACATTTTAAAGATCAATCATAAATGTTGAAGTTCTACTTTTTTAAATATACTAATAAATATAATTTATAAATAAAATTATATTTATTTGAAATTTTTATATAAAAATATATAACACAATGCTATTATTTACAAAATATTTAATAATCTAGATAAATACCTAACAAATCATTCTTTAAAATCAAAAAGTGAAAACTACGTACTTTTAGATTATTAAGAATAATATTCCAGAACATGTCATTATTGATAAAATTTGTAATTTTCCCAAGACTTCATATTTTTTTTTTTATTACTTTTAATTGAAATTTAAAAATACAGCTTTTAACAAATTATTTCTCTTTGTTATTTTTAAAAAGTCCAGTTAAAATATCTTAAAATTTTTACACAAAATATGCTTGTAATCATCATAAGTTTCAAAATAAAAATCATGCTTTGCTTTTCATGAAATCATAATTCACAACAAAACAGCTAAAATAAAAAAATCAGCAAAAACTAGCTATGCTGAACAGCCAGCAAACCAAAGCAAGCTTATTACAAATATCCTGTCATGCTAAGGCGATAAGCTGAAACAGCTGGTAATCACTTACCAGGGGACTCATCACAGGTTTCTGAAGCAAACACAAAAGTTAATTAGTTTGTATTTGAATTTAAACTGCAACATTCAAGTTAAATATCAACTTTAGAATGTAAATAACAATATAATAATCTACAGATAGAGCTTCAAGAGAAAGTGGTAGGTCTGATCACAACTGACTTAAAAAATATAATTAAAAATTTTTTTAAAATAAACATGCATATTATCAATGACAAAATATTTAATTTTTTTAACAGAACTAAAGATCTTGAAAATGTCCTCTCTATATCTTTAAGGATAGTTGATAGCTTTCTAAACTAATAAAAACGTGCAAGAAAAAAATTATTGGCTAACATAATAAAATTGTATTAAAAATGAATTTTTTTAAATATTTTATCAATTTAACTGTACATAATTTAAAAAAAAAAATATATATATTAAATACAAATAGAATTAACACAAAAATTACTTATGTAATGTAATTAAATACAAAATTCATAAAGGAAGATTTGGTACAAAATTATTATGACCATAATTAATTTTATATAAGTGACATATTTGACTGATATCTTCTTCAATTTTCAGCAAATATAATGTTTTATAAAATAAATGTACTGGTATCCTTTTTTGAAATTTAGCAAACAATTATTTCGACTCAAACATTGTAAAGTTTCAAAAAAAAAAAAATTATAATTACATTACCCTTTACAATTATGATAAAATCCAATTAAACTTCTTTTTTTTTTTTTAAAAAAAAAAAAATCCTGAATTTCTTTTAAGTTTCATTTTAAATTGAATGTAAACAAATTTTACTCATTTCAGATTGATTTCAGTACATGTATTTCAAAATAAAAAAAAGTTCAGCTTTTATCATAGAATGCAATACTTTAATTTAATCTAGAATTTAAAACATTTTCTACAATAAACAAGAAAGTAAAATAACAAAATCCATATTTTAAATATCAATTTATTTTAATAACAAAATTATACCAAATTCATTAGTACTTATATCAAATTCTATTTTGTAAGTTTGATAGATGATTTAATGCCATTTTAAAAATACAGTTTTCACATAAAAGTATTGAATATACAAAAATTAAATCAAAACTTTTTTTTTTACTCATCTCCTCACATAGTAAACACGAATGTAATATTCACTATCATCAGTTTTTGATAGAGTTTAACTTTTGAAATTTTAAGGGAAAAAAATTATAATAAACATACAGAAATTCATTTTTTCAAGTAATGATTTATTTACAGCAGGGATGGCCAACCCAAATGATCTTGTGGACTACTTTGAAAATGCATCATAACTCAGCGGGCCATATATAAAATTAAATATCCCCATATTAGATTTAGCCCCACTATGGACATTTTTTGGAATGACAAATTGAATTATTATTTTTGTGTTTACTATTATTCATACATGTAAACATAGATAATATAATAATAATGATACTAAATGCACATTGTAAAGAAATACATAACACTAAAAATGAAATATAAAAAAATAAATATAAATGAAATAAAAAATGAAATCATTAAAAAATATTTATTTTACTAGTGTGATATTTGTTTCTCCACTTCACTTAGCTTTTGCCAATCAGTACAAGCACATAATGAGTTCGCAGAGTATTATTTAATTATTCTGCGAACTCTAAACTCATAAATAAACAGCCAACAGTCATATATATCGGCACGCATATTATTTTAAAATTATTAAGTTAATTTTTCTCATAATTTCGACAGCTAATTTTTAAATATAGGATGCACAAATAATGCATCTTTTAATATATTGGTTTTCATTGCTTTGGTCATTATAAAATACATATATTGTGTAAAAGTGTGATAAATCTCACAGGTCGCATGCAGCCCGTGGGTTGGCCACCCCTGATTTACAGTACATATTAAAAAAATTTTTTGTTCCCAACTAAATCGAAAGAAATCCAAAAACCACCTAATATAAAAAAAAAAGTTATGATTTAGTTAATTTTTAATATAAAATAAAAGATTTTAAAAATTCATAATATTTAAATGTGAGAAGAAATACTTTACCTTTCATGTTTTTTGTTTGACCATGAACACCCATGCTTCTCATTATAGGTAGATTAAGAGCAATGAAATGCTCATGAAAGCATATTATTTCTAAAAATTCAAACTTGTATTCGTGTAAAGTCTACAAAAATAAAATAAAAAAAAAGTATTTAATCTAAATATTTAAAAAAAGAACAACTTTTAATTACAAAAAATATTTTATCAATTAAGAATTCTATAAAAAATAAAATATGTTTAATATTTTTTAACTCCTTTTTGTCAGTTTGAAAAACTATTTTTTATTCCATTTATTTATATTAGTTGCTTATTGTTATTTTGTTTAAAGTATATATTTAATTTAGTATTTAAAGGTTTTTAATTTACCTTACTTCAAAAGATATTATAACAAAATGATGCATATAAGAAAAATATTTCTGCAGTGATTATGTTCTTCAAATGTTTAAAAATCAAACATCAAAATATATTCCTATGCTATTCAAATATACATACATTACACAATGTCCAGAAAAAAATATTTTTAGTTCCCATATATATATATATATATATATTGTACGTCATATTTCTAAAAGGTCCCATGTAGAGAAGTAGATGTTAGAGAGCAAAAGTACTCCCAAAAGAGCCTTCAATCAAATTGCAGTATTTTGGTGACATCATATAAGTAAAATTAGTGTACTTACATTCAGCATATATTTGTGTTTTGAACTAAATATTATGTTGCATATACTGGACAACAATTTCTCATGATTTCAGATACTGCTGGTCGTCCATTTGCATTTTTGTATTACCTACTGTTCATCGTGTATTTCATAATTAGTTCAACTAAACAACAAATAGTTGAGGACTACCAGATCATTGAAATAATACCTTCATAATCATAATTATTGTTGTTATTTATGATATTTAAAAATACTTATATTTAAATATTTTTATGATAATGCAGAATGTTGTTGCTTGTTCAATACTTTTTATTTATTTTTGAATTTAACATTTAATTACAGAATTTTATTCAGAATTTATTTGAATTCACAGTCCTATTTTAAACAAATTATATATACACAGCATTTTTAGTCACAGTTTTTTAAATTATAGTTACAGTTTATAGTGCCCAAAGCAGTGTTTGGATGAATACTTTTACTATTTAAGGTCTAGTAAGATTATCGCCAAATGAGTTTGGTTCAGTTCCTGCTTTACCAATAAAATAAAACACTGGCATATATGGGGTTGCAGAGTTAATGAGGCCCAAAGCAGCATTTGGATTGGAGGCTCTTCTAGGAGTACTTTTACTCTTTTAAATCTAGTTGTAGAGAGGGTTATAATTAATTTTAAATAACTTAGTAAGAATAAGAATTAAGAGAGAATTCAGAAAAAAATTCTTAGAGAAATTGAGAAGTGATTCTAGTTGATGCGAGTCTACTTTGACCGAGAAAGTGGACTAATTTGAGCTGAAAACATAATGAAGATTGATGTATAGACCAATCGAGTTACATTGAGAAAAGTTAAAAAAGAATGTCATGTGATGCTTAGATCAGTTGACATTATTAGGCAGAGAGAGAGAGATGTAGTTTTGCACTGAGAACATAACAAAGATTGATGTATAGGTCAATTGAATGATGCTGAGAAAAGTTAAGTGAATGTAATCTGAAAAGTAGGTCAGGTGACATGAGTTAGCAACGAGACTTAACTAAACTGTGAGGTAGTTATTGTAAATAAAAATCTGGGAGCAGTCCTTTGTGGAATAAGTGTGTGCAAATAACAGAAGTAGACTAAACACACATTTATAAATTAAATTAAAAAAAAAAAAAAATTAAAAAAAAATAAGTTGGTAGATATCATAATAATGCACTAGTGAAGTTCTACATGGAATTTAACAGAGGAATGTGCAAGCTATGTGTTTAAAAAGCAATACCACATGCATTTGTGAATAAATGTTTTAGTATAAAAATTAAAAAAATCAATAATCAAATGAAATACTAAAACACATTAAATTATTATAAAATTATTCTTAATTAAGTCTTAATTTATGCTTTATTATTTTGCATAACACACAACAAAAGTTCAAACAGAAAAATTACATTTAAAGACATTTTTAAGGTTTTCTCTCTCTCAAACACATTAGTGAATATATACAGCACAAAGACTTTTGAGATTTGTGCATCCCTGGTGTTAATGCACCAGCCGTACGAAAGCTTTTAACAAATGAATTTCATAAATATTTCTATTGAAAGCTTTGCATCATTACTATTTTTTTAATTTTTAAAATATATTTTTTTTTTGCACAAGATTGTTTAATAAATCAAAGAGAGATATTTCTTAACAGATTGATATTTCAGTTTAATGCTAGTAAACAATTATAATATAAAAAGCTTTTAAAAGAAAGAATTGAAATTTTCTGCTTTTAACAAAAAATTTTACATTTCATCATTTGTATCAAGTTTAAAAAGTACAAATACAGTGGGCAATACATTTATGTCAAAAAAAAAAAGTTGACTATTTTCTTTAATGTTTTTTTTTTTTTTTACCATCTTTTTTTCTCTCATTTTATAATTATAGGACGGAAAAGAAAAATAGGGAAATATCAGTTGATAATTGGAATTTTTGTGTGTGTGTTTCAATGTAGATAAATACATAAAAAAAAATTATGCTGCAGAAAAATTAAACATCTTAATTTGAAAGTAAAATAATGAATATTTTTATAAGACTAATTGTTTTATAAAATCTAACCTAACTAATTAATTCTTAAGACATTAAAAATTATGATTATTTCAAGAAAATTGATTTGGGCATATTATTTCATTTAAATTTATAGTTAGGCATAGAATATGAAATTATTAATATTTTAAATAAATATTATATTAGAATATAAAAATATATAAATAAAAAAAGTGTATACTTTAATATCATTTGGCACAAATTTTTCTAAATAGCTCTTTATTAATTTAAAAACAAAGCCTCGGTCCATCAGGGAAAGACATTTCTGAAATCAAATTAGATAAATTAAAAATGTGGTAATATAAATCTGCTTCACAAATTTTCATTTGAAAATTTTGATATTCCTTAGTGAGTTATTAATAAATTTAATTTAATCACTGCTTACATACTTTTAAAAAGAATGCTAAACTGATGTTAGCTTGTTTGGTTTCGATGGGAAGTTCTTTGTGTTTCTGTAGTATATGAGGAACAATGCCATCAACTAAACTCCTGACACATAATTGATAATCCGCTGGAAATCGCTCCTGTCGAAGCATCTAAAAATAAAATTAAAATTAAAAAATATTAATAAGACAAAAATATTTCAAACAAACTAAATAGAGTAATAAAATAGATAAAGATTTAATTTGGCAATAAAAGAAGGAAAAAAACAAAATAAATTGTAAATATATTATTTCAAAATAAATTTGCTATATTAATATGACTTCCTTATAATCCCCTATAGGATATAATATTTATTATTTTCATCATCTATTGTGTTTTTAAAATTCTTATACTATTGAAAAATATATATATATATAGTTATTAAATTCACAAATATTACTATAAACACATACCTTAATTCTCTCTCTGTTGACAATAAGTGTTGAGCAGCTGATTTGTTGATGATTTGGAAGAAGAACCATGAATGTCTTAAGAATTTATTTATCATCAAAAAGTCAGTATTAGCAGGCTTTAAAACAATATTCAAAGATTTCACCAATTCTTCATGAACTACTCTTTTTTTCACTGTCAGCTCTTGGGTTTTAAAGACATACTAAATAGGTAAACATTCAAATTTATATACAAATTAAAATTGAATAAAAGGAAAGGTCAAAAATATGATTAAAAAAGCATGGAATAAAATGCAATACTAGCAATTACATTTTGAATGTTGAATAAACTATACTAGATTGATGTTCACATCACAGTTTCATAAAACAAAAATAAAAACAAATAATGATTATAAAATAGTATTATAGAAAAAAAAATTTTTACATCTCAGTTGTTTCTCGCAATAATGCATTGTTTTTGTCGCCGAAATCTATTTATGTTGGGTTTTTTTTTTCTTATTAAATAAGAAAAATACAATTCTTCTTATGACATTTCACATATTTGGAAAAAAAGAATAAAGACATAGTGAAAACCCAACATAATAATAAATAAAAAAAAACCTCTGCATATAACATCCAAAGTGCAATATGACAAGGGACTACTAATTTGACTTGCATCTTATTTTTACTTTAAGCAATTATGCAAATTAAAAACTTTAAAATAAATAATATCCACAAACTTTTTTTTTTTTTACCTGAACATAAGAATGTAAAATATCATTTTTTCCAGCCTCGTGAACCCCATGAACAATGTGAATAAGAACTCTTACAGTGTTTAAAGCCACATCTTCATTAGATGTCATGACAATAAGATGGAACAATTCATTTAATAAGGTAGGTAAGAAGTAGATTATTGTACTCATATCCACAGCATGAAGTGTCTATCAATAAGGGAAAAATTCACATCAATTAAAGATATTACGGTTTATTTAAATAAAAAAATTTTTGCATATAATTATAACCCAATTAGTATAACAATGGTAGTTACATAATTATATTTTAACATTGTATTTTGAACTCCAATGAAAATTTCCCAAAAAAATTTATACTTGAAAAAAATGTTTTAATTTGAAACATTAAATTATTATTTATACAGAATGATTATAGTAAAGATAAAAGCATAGAATAAAATACAATGATGTTAATTAAATTTTGCATGTTGAATAAAACACACTAGACTGATGTTCACACATAATTTCATAAAACAAAAAAAAAAAAAAAAATAATGATTATAAATTATTATAATAAAAAATTATAATTATGAATATATTATTCAATTACTAATAAGTAGATTTTATAAAAAGGTAAAAAAAAAAAAATAGTAGTTTTGTGACTGATTTAAAAATAACGATGAGAAAAATTATTAAAATTTATATACTCATACATAATAATAAAACATATACAAAATCATCTAAAATTTTTGAAAACAAAATATAACATAACAAAAAAATAATGTTTAAACAATGTTAAATTAATGTTTAAATAAAATAAAATTAATGTTTAAACATAAAACATAACAAAAAATATTAATGTAATACATATAAATATAAAAATATTTCTAATATAGAGGTAACATAATTTTAAAAACATGATGAATCTTACAACATACACACACAAAGTACTTTTACAGATCCCAAAAAGAGTTAATTATATAAGGAATCGTTAAAAAAATATCTGCATTAAATAACTAAAACAATTCTCGTTTTTAAACAGCAAAATGTCTAACAATAACAATAGTAATAAAAATGTTTTTTACATAAACAAATATTGTTTTATGCTAAAATTACAAACTTATTTATTTTTCTAAAATCTTAAATGCTTAAGGGAGGGGAAAAAAAAGCAAGAAAAATTAAAAGCCAAGGAAAAACTTGAACATATTTGCTTAAATATGTTTTGATTTAAACACAAACTTACAGCAGTTATGACAAAATTAAAAAATTTTATTTTCAGAAAAAAATGAGCAGTTTGAGAATCAATAATTTGTAGCTATCACAATTAAACAAGAAAATTTTATTCTACTGTTAAAGATTATTTTTTTTTTCTTTCAAGAATAAACAACATTAAAAAGTACTTCCTTATTTCAGCTTTTACAACAATTGTTTTTTAAAGAAAGTAATCTGAACTAAAGGATTAAAAAAATAAAAATAAAAAAAAGGCAAAATAAAAAAATGAACTTATAAAACCAAATAATTAAAAAAATAAATACCATTAACTGGAAGAATATTTTCAGATGCACATTATTTCAGAAAATTGTTAATTAGTATACAAACTCACATGTTAGTTACATAAAGCATAAGTGTTAAATAATTCTTTTATATAAAAGCAAAATAACATTAACATTAATTTGAAAGCTAGAAAAGGTTAATTTATGAAAAAGAAATTATATTTTAACTTTTCTTTTAAAAGATGCAAAAGGAAACTGCATAGTAATCATGGCAAAAAAATAGTAAAAATACATGGTCAATTGAAATTTAATTCACACACATGTAAGAACAATACTATTTAAAAAATATAACATGCAGAAACGTATTAAATTAAAAAAACATTAGAAAACAGGTAAATTGATAGTATCATTTATTTTGTAAGTAATCCATTGTTTTATTTTGATTAGAATAATATAATTTGATATTTGAAAAGCATATAATTTAAAAACAATTTTTTACTTAAATAAATATATCTTTTAAATTTATAGTAAACAAAATTATCTAAACAGGTGAAAAAGTGTTTAAATATAAGCAAGTGAACTACAGTGCTCACTATAAAAAAGTTTTTGTCATGCATATAAATATATTACGATTTTTTAACACAAAAGTATTTAAATATTAAATGATAAAATTCAGATTTACTAAAATAAAAATTCTTTAATATAACCTTGCATATTTTTTGAGGAAAATATATTATTGAGAAAAAAATTGATAAAAAAAAAAAAAAAAAAAAAAGAGAAAATAAGTAATTGTGACAGTGTTGTTTGTATTGTAAGTAATCTATTCACTTATGCGAAACAAAAAATGATTTCAATCTTAACATGAATAAACAATTTGAACTTGAAATTTTAATAAATAAAGAATTATTAACAAATTGCTTCAAACATAGAAATCGTATTACAAGTTATTTATGCTCATATATTTCTTTTCATTTTTGAAAATTTAAAACATTCATAATTCATGCAAATGGCCAATAATCTTAATTTCTATTCTTAGTAATCAAAAATAACTCCATTTCTACGATTGGTTCTATAGTTGGAGGAAAAAAACATTAAAAAAAAAAATATATATATATATATATATATATATTCATATTCTTTTTCCTCATAGGAATCCAGAATAAATAATACAGATATTAGGCTGCAGATAAACAAAAGATGTCCTTGATTTAAGATGTTAAAATAAAATTAAATAAGGATCAATTTCAATAAAAAAAAAAAAAAAATATTTAGTTTAAATTTATTTCAAGTATAAGTAATGTCCAGTATTTTAATATGTTATAGCTCAAAAACTAAAACATTATAGAGAAAAAAAGTGTTTTAATTAAAAAAAAAAAAAAATGCTTAATCAAAATCTGTATAATACTTAGGGAGCAAAAAAAAAACTATTACAAAAGAATGCAATTGGCTCTTTAAATAGTAGTAGCTCATAAATTTTGAAAAGTAGACCCGTTTCATTAATTTATCCAATATGTTCAATACATGGCATAATATAAATTAATTCGTGTTGATAATATATTTTTCAATAGTTTTAATGAATGAATCAATATCAATAAAAAAAAAAATTAGAATGATGGGAAGAACTAATTTGAAATACTAAGCAACTAATTGAATATTGAAAAGTGTTTGGTCTTCTATTGATTCTAGATTAAAAAGTCAAGATTTCAGAACGTGCAGCAATAAACATGCTTCATTTAAATATTCTAGTAAAAAGGTAAATAATGCTGGTTAGAAGTTGCTACAGTAACAAACTTAAAATTTTAGGCAAAGGAATTAACTGATGCTTAATTTTTATTAGCCAAAGCGAAATTGCAACAATATGGCTAATAAAACATGCTAATAACCATAATGACCTTTAATGTCTTCGTCATTCCATGTTGTACCTACAAACCAAATAAAAATAAATTTTTAGCAAATAAAATAAATTTTATAGCTGCCTTATGCATTTTTTCCACAATATGTTGAAGCTATGTAAACATAAAATAGCCAAAATGAGCAATTAGCCTTTTATATTGAAAGCTTAATTAATATTACTTTTTAGCAATTAAAAAAATCACAAATATAAATTTGCAGAAAAAGAAAACTAAAAACAGTTCATACAACAATGAATTACAGCAAATTAGAGCACATCAATTAAAAAATTTAATAGCATCGCAGTTATACACAATATTTATTGAACTTATTTGGAGGGGAGAGGGAAATTAATGCATTTATATATTAAAAAAACTCAATAATTTATGTAAGTAATTACATCTTTCTGTAATATATATATATATAACTCCTTTTCACATATATTGTTTATAGTCTGCATAATATTCAAAAGAATTTCCTAAGAACTAAGTAATATGTCATATTAAAATTTAATTATTCATATAAGTAAATAACTAGCTGGAAATATTTACTACCAGAATTTATGATTAATATTTTAAAACTTCATAATATTTGCTTAAGGAAAGAATTAATCTTTCAAATTAAGTAAATATCTTGACAAAGTATATAAAGATAGCAAATTTAATACATAGAAAACATCCATCATTAATATAAATTTATTTTTACATAAATAAATTGAATCTAAAAATTATTGTACTTACTTTAACATACTTAGATACTTCTCTACCAACTTCAGAACCAGGTGCAACAAGGGAATCATCTTGCTAAATAAAATGAAGCAGCAAAAATATTTAATTTATGAAATGTATAAAAAAGTACTGCAATTAAAAGTTTTAAAATTTACTAGGGTATAATATTTTTAAGGGAAAAAAATTGCATTTATTCCTGTAAATATTAAACTAATAAACAATATTTGAGAAAAATATATCTAGAAATATTGTTCAACATATAATTTTACTATTTAAAAGTTTACATATATTAATGTTAATTAAAAAAAAAAAAAAAAAAAAAAAGGAATAATGAAAATATAGAATACATTAAATTACATACTAGATTCAACTAAACATAATTTATTTAATTTTAATATGTAAATTCAAATGTACAGGGAGGAAGATAATTACGAACTATTATAAACAACTTCAAAGGTTACCAATGCAAATATATGACACATAAATAAGGAATTAAGGTGATCATGAATTTTTCTATTTCTAGGAAAGCATGATAAAAAAAAAAATCATAAAAATAGCAAGAACTGCATAACAAAATAATTGCAACTGCATTCCTTAGAGATTAATGCATAAAAGCAAAACTTTACATTCAATAGGATATAAAGCAAATCACTAAAGGTAAAGCAACATTTACAACATGCTGTTAATAGATATTAATACTCACAGGTGAAGTTACAGGAAGAATCATAGGCATACTCTGAGGCCGAGGACGGTGACACAGAGACGGAATTACAGGACAGGTGGTTAAGTCCCACAACCCAAAACCCACAACTAAAAGACAGTGAATTACAGCACAAAACCATCACCAAGAGAAAGTTAAATTAATTGCAGAAAGCATCTATTGAATATGCATGAGAGAAACTTAATATAGGAAATAATTCATCACTTTTTACTAGATCTATGATGAGCGTAAAATAAAGGTTATCATATTAGCAATATGATTTTTGTCAACTACGTGAATTTAATAATTTTTATAAATGTAAAATACCTTTTTTTTGTTGTAAAACAAATTCAACATATTTTATAACAACTTTTTAAACATTTGTTAAAATTTGAATTAATAAATTTAATTATTCGTAAAATTCTGGGAAACTAACAAAAATATAAGTATATCTTGTTTATATAAAAAAGTAATTAAATCAGTTCTCTCAATTTTATTTTCAATTAAATTTTTCTACTTGAAATATTTTTTTAAATTTGAAACTACTATGGATTAAATTTGCAATACAGTACATGCATTAATACATAACATTAGAAAATTTCCATGCACATTTTTAAGCATCTCAGTCATTTTTAGCAACTTTTTAACTTAATCAATCATGCAAGAAAAATGATGGAACAAGAGATGAAATTAACAAATATATATCATATACCTGTCATGAATCAATTATTCTAATTGTAAAAATAGAAAATATTTCAAATTACCTTATTCATATTGTTTGTTTCAATTTCTGGAATTTTAGATTCACGCAAACGCTGACACTGAGAAAAAAATTATGAAGATGATGATCTAAAATAAAAATTTAAGCATATTGTAGTATGAGATATCCTTAAATTTTGAATGTTTTATAAATTATATTATTTTTATATATATATATTTTTTTACATTACCTTTGAATTAACAGTTGACACAAGAATGAAGGACACTTTTAAAGAGTTCCTTACCACCATCAACCCAACGAATTTCAGGTCCACTAAACTGTGAATTTAAATTAATTGTAAGTAGTTAATAAAACACACTGAATAGAACCATTGAGGAAATTTTAAAAATATTATATTTTAAAAGATTTTTGGATATTAAATTCTTAAAACAAAACTGCATTTAAAAAAACAAAACAAATCGAAACAAAATTATTATTTGGCAATTTGACTTAATATCACCATTATAAAATGCAAAAATCATCAAATTGATTTTTAAAAATCCCATATTTCATATAATATTTAGCACTTTGAATTCACAAATTATGTAATATAGCATTAAATTAATTTAATTTCTATTTTTTTTTAAAAGATTTAAATCAATCATAGGTTACATATAAATTAATCAACATCCTTGCCAAGATGAAAACATTTTGTACATATTTAATATAATTAATGATTTTTTTAAAGGAAGTTTTAGCCAACACATATTATTTAAAGCAACTTATAGAAGAAATATATTAGTATAAAAAATTTTAAGTAAACATTAATAGCAATTTTATGGTCCATCATTGAATAGGAACAAAAAAATATATAAATATGAGCACAATAAAATTATAATTTCAATTTCATATTTCAACAGGACTTTCTTTTCAAATAATATTGAGTAATTAATTGATAATTTATAATGTAATTATTATTAATTGATAATTTACATTTACTAATTATAATTTTGTATTATGTTTACACACACACACAAACACTGCAATAATCAAGGAAATAAAGGGAAGGAACAAAGGAAGCTATAGCTCACAGCAAATGGGATTAAATATGCAGATATACCATTTCCAAGTTTCATTCAATTTTTTAAAAAGATTTAGAAATATATAATGCTTAAAAATAAATTTAAATTCAACTGAAAATAATTATATTGTCAATATATGAAAAGAAAAGTGAAGAGAGACAATAAAATCTTACTCCTTTTCCTAAACCAAGAGGTTTACAGGATAAATATCCAGGTGGTAAATTTATTGAAACTGGAAGATTTTGATCATCAATAAACAACCTGAAAATGTAGGCCTAAAAATTATTTTCTCATACTATATTTCTACTTTAAAAAAAATATTGTTATAATAATATAAATAATATACTATGCAATATGATTGCTTACCGTCCTTTGTTAAGAAGGGGTAACCAAGCATAACCAACAACACTGGCAACAGGCACATCTCGTCTTTTGGAACTTTTTGGCTGTTCACAACTGATGTGATGGAATGTAAAGAGTATATGATGTTTCTCATGCAATTGAGTAGGAAGAAGCATTTTAACCTAAAAATAAGAAACAAAAATATTTATTGAAACATTGTTTGTCTTTTCTTGTAATTTAATCCGTTCAATTGTATAAGAAAAGAAAGTGTCCAGCTTTCACATTCAAAAATAAATTTATGACAATTTAGCTTAATATTAATAAAATTTACATAAAAAATAAAGTTTACAGATTTGTGTATAAATATATAAATGTTAAAAGTTTACCTCTTTATAAAAATCAGGGTTATGTTATGATGAGTAATTGATGAACTAGCTCTAGTACAATAAATGGATTCACCTGGAATACCATAAATAACCTGAAAGGAAAAAAAAAAAAATCCTGAAAAATTTCTTTAGTTTATTTTCAATAAAACTTTAGAATTAAAATAAATTTTTATTACTTCATTAAGTAAAGGCAAATTAAGTGCTTAAGCATCATATCTGCTTTACTACTTATCTACAGAAGATTTACTGACTATTTAAAGTAATAACATGATGGTTTTAAATATTAGGAATATTTATAAATTAAATAAGAAAAATAACCGGTCTCATTATTATATTTATTTAAACAAATTCTCAAGTGACAAATATAAAAAATATATATATATATCAATAAAAACAAAGTTACAAAGAATTAACTAATAAATGAGAGACAAATTTAAATTCCCCCTTCATATATAGCTATATATCCATTGAATTACAGTAGAAAAGGGGAAAAATTAAGTTAAAATGTTGTGTTTATTATGAAGAAAATTGTCAATGACATATAATAAAATGCAAAGCAAGGTTGCAGACCAGTGTCATTAGAAAATATTTAAAAAGGAAAAGTTATTTGGAAAATTTTAGTGATTTATATATTCCAGTAGCTGATTAAAGCAAAAAACACCATTATTAATAGCATTCCAACAAATATGGAGTAAAAAATAAAATCTTGATTTATAAACAGATATAATAAAAACATTTTCATTTATAATTAAATATTTAAAAAAAAAATTGTAAAAATGATTGAATTAAAAAAAAAAAAATAAAAATTCTTGAAAACTAATTTAACAAAACATTTTCTTCTTTAAATTCAATGCCTTAAAAAGTGTTTAAAATCATATGTTCCTTTTTTTTTTTTTTTTTTTTACTTTTTGTTTGACTAATGAAAGTTCTTATGATGAGAAGTAAAAAATTAGACATTTTATTAGAAACCCTTAAGAAAATAGCTTGCAACAAGAAAAATAAATATTACAGGAAAATAAGTAATTACTTAGAAGAAAAAAATTGCAAAAATAGTATATGCAAAAAAAAATTTTTTTAAATAATAATATAATTAAAAGGAGATTTTCTGAAAAATAAATGCTTTGAAATAAATTACACAAAAGTTCAATAATACTCTGATTTTGATTCATCTATGAGATACTTTCAGTCAAATTTGCATAAATTAGGATAATACATACACATAAGTTTTGTTTAATTTGGGGTCAAAACTAGCAAAAAACATTAATTCAAAAGAAAAATATTTAACAAAATTGTAGTTCTTTATAAAGTTAACCATCGATAATTTTCCTATTCTGAAAAAGAACATTTAGCTTTTTCATTGGCCCAAGCTGAATCAGAGAATTTTTAATCAGTTGAACTAATCAATACTAACAACAGTTTTTCATAATGTCTCCTCAGCACTTCTTTTCAACCTCTAAAATTTGCTCACTATAACTTGATAATTATGCTATAATCTCAGCAATAATACAATGAAGTTTACAAAAATTATGCTCAAGTTTAAGGATTAGCACACTTTTCACTGCACTGAGAATTCTCTATATTTTATGAATATTCTTAACATGGATTCCAATAGCTCAAATTTCATAACTATATAATTATGCTCTCTCTCTATATATATGCTTTTATCATTTTATTGGTAAAGCATAGAATTAGTAAACTTTGATAATGCTAAATTTATATTCCAAAGATATAATTTTTCTTTTTCACTAGCTGCAGGCAAAACAGATTTTCTTCGTTTAGACAAAATAGTTTTTTTCCCAGGTTTAAAAAATGAAAAGCAAAACAATCTTAATATTTATTGATTACAGATTTATAATCATGCACATAGAGTTAATTTGAAATGCATCCAGTGTAGATCACTGTAAAAGAAACATTGAAAATAGTGGGCAGCAGTATTGCCAAATAATAATTAAAAAAAAAAAAAAAAAAAAGAAAAAAGTCCAAGATCCACACAATTGCACACATTGGAATATACTATATGTGACTGAAAAATAATACATGTAAAAAATATTAAGGATATTACTCACCTTCAAAGGCTCAACATTTTCTCCATCCCCATCTCTAAATTCAACTGTGCATACTATGTTTCTAGCCTAAAGAAATATTAAATAAAAAAAGTAAAACTTATGTTAAAGTTAAAAATTTAATAAACAATTTGTATAAAAATAAATAGACCATAATTTCTCAACCTAAATAAAAAATGTCAATTAGGATGACTGAAAAAAAAAAAAAAATGGAATAAGTATACAGAAAATTGAGATAAATAAAAAGCTTTATGTAAAAATCTATAAATAGAAATTCAGATATACTTTAGTAAATGTCTTTTGACTATCATATTTTAAAGACTTTGGGAAGATGTAGAGATGATTTGTATAAGTAACATATGGATTGCAACTGCTGGCCACATTAGTTGGAAATTGCTGGATTTCTATGGTTGGTTCACATTTTGGGGGATAGGAAATGGCACAAGTGGCACCAACGATGTGGTCAAAGAATCTAATTTTGAGAAAAAAATGTATTAATTACACATTTAAAACTTAAACCAGAATTTTTAATAATGATTGCACCCTAAGCTTAAAATTAAAATTGTAAACTTATTTGAAAATTCAGTAAAACATAATACTTGAATAAAAAAAAAAATTAATGCTGACAATCTACAAATATATTGTTCTAATAAAACTTTCAAAATTATTATATTATAAATAATAATTTTTACAATAAAAATAATTTTTAATATGATCTCTTTCTTGTATTTTATAGAAAAAAAGATTTAATTTTTTACTGTTACAATAAATAAAAGTAAATATCTTTTTATAATATAAGAATGCATTGAAATATAAAAAAGCATATTTTTACAACTAAGAAAGTTAATATATAATAATACGTTCATACTAATACATGAGGAGAAAAAAATAAATCACTAATTTTTACGCAGAAAAATTATATAAAAAAAAAATATATATTATTTGTTAATGAACAGCTTTCTAATACACAATATCATTTAAATTACGTAAAAAGAATCCACTTAAAACCTAGTTCATAATTAAGGGCTAAGAAAAAGCAATATAAATTTTATATCAATCAGAACTTAAACTGAAATTTAAGAAATTTTACACAAATTTAAGAAAAAAATAAAGTATAATTTATAACAGATTGATAAGCATATATAAAAACTCATTTAAATAAAATGCTATTTTTATATGAAATTTTATACATATCTTTTTTTCTACTTATTTTTTGACAAACTAAAAATTAAATGACAATATTAATCGTATAAGCAGACATATTTTCATCCTCAATATGAAACATCAAAAACTTCTAAAATTCTTTTGAGGTTTTTGAATATAAAAATGCAATCTTCTTTCCTTTTTAAGAAACCATTCAATTATTCTATTAGCTATTAAAAATAAAAATCATCATACTTGAGGAACTTCTTTAAGTAGTTGCATAGAAAACTTGAAGGAACCAGGGATTATGGTTAAATGTTTCAATTTTTCAGGTCTAAAAAATAAGCATTAATTATAAATAAAGCTATAAATTAAAATAAACACATATTTATAAATATGAGTTATGAATTTGCCCCTTACAGAAAATAAAACATTTTAAATTTTGGTAAAAAAATCGAAAATTAAGAAACAGTTAAAATTTCACTTTAATTTTATAATTACTTAACTAATAGTTCATCAGAAATGCCAACCCTTATATCCAACAACAACCAACAAACCATTTATCGGTAATGAAAAACTCCCCAAGGTTTCTATTTAGTTAAAAATAACTTATAAGGGCCTTTCTTTTATAGCTATGAACTAAACAAAGAGTAATAAATTCAAATAAAATAATTGGGACTCTTATATATTGCTTTAAATATTAGGAAATGCAGATATACATATAAAAATGAAACTAAAGATTTGTGCTTTTTAATTTTAAATCCTTAAAACCTTGAATACTAAGAAGTTTATTTTTTTTATACAAACCTTTATTATTATTATTTGAACATAACTAAAAATATCAGATACTTTTCTTTACATATAAAAAGAGGCAGTATTTTTATAGTAATTCCATCATTAAAAAAAGGTTATAAAGTCAATAATTATTTGCTTTTACAAATCGACTTGTATCAATGAGAAATTGATTCATAACTCACAATATTTTTGTTTTGATTTAAGTATTTTTCATTAATTCATATATTAATGTATTCATATATTGGAGATGCGTGAGCAAACTAGTCAACAATACTTTTTTAAATGGAAATTATTTATAGAAATATAAATTTATAACAAATAAAATGTAAAATACTTAAAGCAAACAAAAAACTAAAGATTATTTTAAATCATTATGTGGGTGTTTATCAATGGAATTTCATGAATTTACATTAGTTTTAAATGACACTTTCCTGTACACTACTGTAGAAAAATTATTTTTTCTAAAAATGATTACAATTTTTTTTTTTTTTTTTTGTCAACATATTTTTATTAAACAGAGGATGAGTGTAACAAACTTGTGCTTTATTGTCAAGTATCAAGATTAAAAAATTTCCAGAAAACTAAATAAAAAAATTTAACTAACATACGAATAAGATGAATGAATCAATTAATTATGATGATAGAAAGTAGAATGTTTACAAAGAAAATCCATTAAGAAATAGTTAAAAAATTTAAATTCATGACAGAAATATTTTAATAATTTTGCACAAATACAACCGTTAGTTTAAGAAGAAGAAATACAAGTTAAAAAGCAATAACTCTTTCAGAATCTTTATGACTAATTAACTTAAAACCTGTAGTTTATTACTTAAGTGAAACTATTACCTATATACCAATAATTTTAAAATAATTAGTTAAAATTTACTTTTAAAAATCTGACAGAAGGCGTAGTAGATCTTCATCAGAAAGTTTATTTCCCTCTTGTCTGTATAGTGGTCCGAATTCTATATTCATATCCAATTCATCAGATAAAGGTTTGAAAATAGGGCTAAAAATAATCAGTAAAATTTTATAATGATCCATATTGAGGAATATTTAAAATGATGTGCAGTAGAGAAAGAAAAAAAAAATTTACCGTGCAGCCCAAGCAAATGGCATACGATAATGACCAAGTCTTTGACAACAAGATCTGGCAATTTTTTGCACTTTAGCTCCTAAACGACCCAAATTTGAACCGGATTGAGCCCGGATATAAGGATCAGCAGCTTGAGATATACCACCTTGTAGAACCTTTTCAATTCTTAAAACAAAAATATAATTCTGACTCAGGATGTTGAACATTAAAAATAGCCTGGAAAAATAATAAAATTAAGCACAAAAAAAAAAAAAAAGTTTTCATAATTATTTGGCATAATTTCAACAAAAACTTTTAAAATTTAGTTGAAAAATAATCAAGCACATAAAATACTAAATAAAATTAACATTAAAATACTAATATAACATTACCATTTTGCACCTCTAAACACTTAGAAAATTTTTGATCAAGCTAAATTATCAATAAGTTTGCTTTAATTCTCCTAAAATTTAATTAATTGTAATTTTTTGCAATTTATCCTTTTAAATTGTAAAATTTAATAATAAAAAAAAGTATTTAAGTGTCTTTAAGCTATAATTACAGAAAGGATTGAAATGAAAAATAAAAAAAAAAAGTTTACAGAGGTGGAAAACCAAAAATGATTTTCGCAACAGCTTTCAGTGGTTTTCAGTAGCAGTATATTTTAACATTAACAGTTCTTCAGATTTCAAGCCATATATACTAAGTAATTTTATATTACTTAGCAATCGTATGATGGATATGAAATAAAATTGCACGATTTGTACCATGATTGAGTTAAACTCCATCCTTTTGTATGATATTCGAAATTCAAGACGAAATTAATTTATTGATGTATTTACAAGAAAATTAGAATCGGATTTGAAAATTATTTTTTATTTAATGCATAGATAATAAAATAACTTTTTATTTAATGTATATTAATAAACACATCCATTATTGAATTGGACACATTTCAGTAATGGGTGTATTTACTAATACTTTTGCATTTTTAAAAGGCTAACAATTTTCTTTACCCTTCTTGCAACTTCAAATATTTTGGATTATTAGCAATGAATATTATTAATAGGAATATTGCATCAATTTTTAACGGATTTCATATAAAAATATGATTATTAAGTTATTTAATAGAAAAAATATATTAAATTTTTCTCTGAATTTTGTTTTGGCATGTTATTTTTTTATGTTAACTATGTTATTTAATTAAAATATGAATTATTTTAAATAAGTGGTAGTAAGAAATGAAGGATTCATTTAAAATTTAAAAAAGTATCAAATGATATAGAGTTTCAATTGAGTGAGAAAAAAAATGCTTATATATTTAAAATAAGTTATTTCTATTTATATAAGCAAAATGATGTTTTTTAGTTTTAAAATGGAATCTAAAATCATATGTATCCAACTTTAGAAAAATACAAAAATGAAGCAAAAAACCCAATATGTATACATAAGGAGAATGAGCAATAATTTTGTACAGATAAATATCGTAAATATATTTTTAAATATTATTTAACAAATCTTATTTTTAAAAATTTTAATATTTCTAGATATAAAATAGTTGTAGATTTTCTGTAGAAAAAAAAAAAATGTGTTTTTTAAGAAATTCAGTTCAAGTAATAAATGGGAAATAAAGAATTGCTATAATCCTTCAAATAGCAGATTACAGCTAAGTTTTAAATTATTATTAAAAATAAAATTATTTTAAAATTTGGATATTATTTAACAAGATAATAAATAGAAAAAAACAAATAAGACATATTAGTTGTAGTGAAAAAAATTCAAAATTTTTAGCAATTAAAAAAAAAAATTATGCTTGGTGGTGAATAATTTACAATTGTAAAATATTAAAAAAATTTGGAATTATTTAAAAACAGTTATTGTAGAAACATTTAGTAGTATATGTTCACAAGCAAATTATTTATTCCATTTGTTCCCATAAAGAAATATAGATGGTGCCAATATCGTCTCAAATAATTTAAAAGAATTCACTATGACAAATGTTGACATAACTAATAAATCCTATCACCAGCAAAAAGTCATAAAATAAACTCTAAAAAACTGATTAATTCTTACCCCCTCTAGTAACTATCTTAGAAGA
Source organism: Caerostris extrusa (assembly GCA_021605095.1). Classification (NCBI taxonomy): domain Eukaryota; kingdom Metazoa; phylum Arthropoda; class Arachnida; order Araneae; family Araneidae; genus Caerostris; species Caerostris extrusa. The sequence continues at coordinate 67,569 of BPLR01002577.1, forward strand.
TATGCTCATTTTAGGCTATTTTTTTCTGGCTTACTACATCAAAATAAAGAAATATCTCACTTTTGGTGCAAAAATGAGAAATTTGCCATTTTTGTATCAGAATGTAACACGACTTGAATTTTGGAGCAATTTGGCGCAGATTTTATACCCATGTGTTTAAAATAATATCTTTCATATAAAAAAAAATTTCTATAAGAATATTTCTTTCAATAACTAATAAGAAATACATAATACCTTTTCCAGGTGTTAAAAATTCACATTTCTTTTACAAAAATGGAGTAAGTTTTTTTATATTGCTACAAAAATGTAGTTTGCTAAAAATTTTTTCATAAATTGTTAAAAATTAAATAAAGAGCACTCCCTACTATTTTATTTTTTAGAAATGTTCATAGCCTTTTGTTATAATGCATAAATTAGTTCAAGTGAATAAATAGTTAACGATATAAAATTCCTTTTAGATAACTATGAAGATGATTTATAAATTAGAAATAAAATCTAAAAATAAATCCAGTAGTAAATATCAAAATAAATTTTATACCACGGCCATAAAATACAAATATAAAAACACATTAAACAAATTGGCAGACACCCAGTGTGCAATCAAATAAACCCAAGATTAGAATAAAACAACAATTTTAAATATCAATAAAACATTGCAAGGGTAACATGTAATTATGTAGGATAATATTTTAACGTGTTATTAATTTAATAAATGATTTAAGAGACTAATTATAAATTTTTATTTAACAATGAAATGAATCGTATTTGTATAAAATTTTTTTAGCATACCAGAAGTTTAAAGGCAAAATAATTAACTATTAGGTAAACGACTTAAACTTCACATTTTTTATTCAGAGGCGATTGTAAATATAAAACAAAATATGTATAGAATTTTTTTTCCCTTCATATTAGCATCTTGTAACAAATAATCTTCATCTAATATTTTATATTTTATAGAATAAAAGCAGGTTATTAAACTTAAACAATAAATACTTATAACGACAAAAAAAAATTTCTTGCATACCTGCTTTGGAAAAGCTAACCATTCTTCTCCAATATCTCTAAGGTGTGGATTAGGTAGACATTGATTACTATCACCATTACAATTTGAAAGAGTATTAATCTGATTAAGCGGAACACTACTTTTTCTGCTCTTCATGGGCAGCATATTTCGAATATAAGGATTATTCACGTCAAATTTAAAGTCTTCACTAACTTTTCTGCTTCTTTTTGCATCATATATGGCTAGAGTTGTTATATATGGCTCCACCTAATTAAATGGTACATGAAATTTATATTTGATTTTTAAAAATCAATACTAGTAAGATTTTAATAAATGATTTTAATTAATAATTAAAAAAAAATTTTTTAAAAAATATTCTGTTTCTAATTTTAGTATTTTAATAAAGTAATTAAACTGAATTTTAAATTTAAACCTCTTAAAGCATACATAAAAATAATTTAATAAAACATTAAAAAGCAATTAAAAGATTTTAAAATATGCCAAAATAATTAAATGTGAGAATGATTAATAAATAGTATATATGAAATAGCATCATTATAAAAGAAGTTTTTACTTTATTTAAATATAATAATCCATATATGCACACATGCATAACGATAAAATCTACACCATAAATAATAAAAGTAGATTTCTGCTGGTTTAAAAAGAATTTATTAATCTGAGCAGTAACAAACGAAAATATTGAAATGCGGAATCCTAACATTAAATATATATTTTCAGACTGTAATGAAAGCATAATGTCAGTTATTTAACATGTCTAGAACATTTACCAGGGGTAGAAATTCACCCCATGTATGAATTAATGTTCTAAAATGAAGCATGCATACTTGAGAATTAATACAAATGAAATATGATTTATTTTTAAAAAAATAGCTCTGTAGGACAAAAACTAAACCGTTTAAAAAGAAATAAGCTTAAATTTTAAAATTAATTAAATTCCATTAAATTATAATTACAAAACTGATGCCTCACCTGACACAAAGAATTTTTTTCATTCTCAAGGGGAGCTTGCAATCTGAAACTGATTTCTTCACATTTTACTAATATTCGGGTTCCAAACTCTTCTTTTGTAAGGCTTTACTTCTTTTCAAAATCATAAGAATGAGAAGAATGGATCATCCTCTCTGAATTAGAAATAAAAATATGAACATTTATGACAAAAAAAACTACATTTTAATTAAGTTAAATCTATAAAATTAAATTATTTAAATTAAAAAAATGATAAAATACATATACTAACCTGCATATCTGGATAAATAGCAAATAAATTTTGACGGTTTTCTTTCCTTGCTAATGAAATTGAATAATCTGTTTCTCTAGCATACTAGAAAAATAAATAATTGCAACTCTAAATTTCAATTATTAAAATACAATGCATAATTATCTAATAAATAATAATTGTAAAATTATAATTAGAAATACAATTTTCAATAAAATTTATAGATTATTACAGTTAAATCTATAGAGAAGCTCAGCTATAGATGACTTCAATAATTTTACTAATTGACTGGTAATTCTTTAATTTTAAAAATTAGATTAGTTATAATGAATAAAAATGAGATTTTCAAAGCAAATAGCAGTTTAAAAATATGCTTATACACTCATTAATAAAATTTATGTAAAACAAATTATATTTAATAAATTTATTTTACTTTTGCCAATTCAGGATTTTTTGCTATGCTCTAGCCCTTTCAAGGTACCATATCCAAAAGGTGAAGGTATACTGTTTGACATATAATCAGCTGTTAAAAAAAAATATACAAAACAAGTTTTTAAATTATACAAAAATTTCTGAACATCAAAAAAGGTAACAAAATTTTTAATATATATAATTTTATATAAGATCCAAATTATATATAGTACTGCAAATTAATTGCAAGGATTGCATGATATGTATACATAAATATGAAAAATAAATATAACTTTATAAATATAAATATATAATTTTGTAAATATAACTTTATAATATTAACTTATGGGATAGAAACAAAATTAAGTTAATTTTTTTTTATTTATAAAAGCCTATTCTTAATAGATAAAATTTATAAGACAGCTTAATAATTCTTAAGCTTTCTGATAAATTTATATAAAAACATAGCATAATTTTTTACAGTTTTACTGTTTCTCTCAAAAAAAAATACGCTTATTTTCAAAGAAATTTCTATAATTTATGAAAAAAAAAAAAAAAAAAAAAAAATTACTAAACCATAGTTCTAAAATGTATTTTCATTACTTATTTACAGTGAATAATTTTTTTTTATTTTAATGAATAACCTTAAAAATCAAATAATTTAACACACAGAGAAAAAATATATTTTACAGTTCTTTTAAAACACTATAGAAAAAATATACATATTAATAACAAATTTTAAAAGAAAACGGTATTATCACAAATAATTTTCTTACTTGAACTTTCAGGAGATGTAACTTGTTTCTTATTATTTTCAGAAGCATTCTTTGCATTAGTAATAACAGTATTTAAATTTAAAAGCCATTGTTCCAATTCTCTTTCATTTTCAGCAGCTAAAATGCAAGACTTATGGCCCTCTCCCATTTGAAGTTCAAAGCCTAATTTGCTTCTTTTTGAACTCTGCATGAAAATTTAAAAAACAGTCAATATTTTGAAGGGGAAAAAACATAACATAAACAATTGCTTCATTTTTTTTAATTTGCCACTTTTAATTAAACAATTATTCATAACAATATAACTGATGAATAAATATATTAAAGAAATTTTTATAAAGGAAGTTTAATCAAAACTTACTCGAACAACTTTATTACAAAAATCCAAACAAAAGTGCACCTTTAGAATCACTTTTACGGTCATCTTTATGAAATTCCAAAAATATGAGTGCCATCAATTTCTTGACGTAAACTCACAAATCTTCTTTTAAATGACTATAACAAAATGGGCATATAATAGCACAAACTGTTTAAAAAGGTACTTGAATAATAAATATTTATAAATTAAACTATAAAGGGATCGAGAAATATTTCAGAAAACATTCATTTTGCATACATTAAAAGAATATCTTTTAAACGATTTTGCATACCAATTTTCACACTTAAATGCAATTTCAATAAAATAGTTCATGTTATTTAATTTTTATACATTGTTAATATATTTAATTTTTTTTATTTGATCATAAATTAAACTTTGTTTCAAACCTTTTACATAATTACTTTAAATTCTGTAAACATTTATTTAAAAGAACACTTATATTTACATTTTAATTTATTTTGTGAATTTGTCTAAATTTTTTGTTATTTTCAGAGTCAAAAAGAGTCTTGTCTTGTAAATTCAGATAAAGTTACTAAAAAATATAATTTTTCCATTAAAAATTACTTTGAATAATAAGTCATAGAATTTTTAAAAGAGACCTAAATTATGCTTTTTATAATGTATATATATTATTTTAAAGAATTTGAAATGTTTTAAAAAAAAATATTTTGTAAGATAAAATCTGATATCATTGATCAGTTATTATAAAATGAATGTAAATATTTTAATATTTTGAACAAATAACAATTTATTCTTTTGTAAAGCTTTATACAGATGTAACAAATGTTATAAATTCAAAGAGTAGCAAAAATACCTTTGTAGCCAAACTTATAAAACTATCAGTTCCTGATTCAGGACCTTTTAATAGAAAACCTTCTTTAATAACTCCACTCTCACTTCAGAAATACTAATCTAATTTGAAATTTGAAGACAATTAGTTGAATATATAATAAGATGCAAAGCTGCATATATTAATAATTTTGTACTGATATTCAAAATAATTAGAAAATAAGACTTACTGCATCTTTACCACCATCAATTTCTGTATCTACCCTCATAAACTTGATCTTCTAATTCACTCTGCTTTGGAAATCTAAGAGTAGAAAAATATAAATATTTATCAGAATTTCAAAAAAGAATAAAATTTTTTTAATGCAATTACAATACAGTTTCATACAACAATTATAAATAGAAGAACAATTATATTACCTTGGTAATTGTAAATAAGAACCAGCATAAGCTTTATACTTGTAATTTATTACATTCCAATCTCTCATATAGGTTTTCAGACATTGACGAGTAAACAGGGATGAAATTTCATTTTCTGAAAGTGTAGGTATAGCTGGATTATCTGTTCTATGTACCCTTGGAATAATTTCTTCCTAAGAATAAGAGGAAAAGGAAGATGAAATTTCCATTTACTTATTTAACAATGGAATACATAAAGTTAAAGTTTTATTAAATAGGTATAGTACATATAATATATATTAAAATTACAATACATCTTATCGAAAAATTATATAATCGAATGATCTATATTTCTGCAGGTGTCCTTTTTTTTTTTTTTTTTTAAATCTGAAATTTATTTTGCTGCTTATTTTTAAACTATTTTTACAGAATAAGAGAAAATACAGATTAAAACTTCCTCAAATTTTGAATAGATACAAATTTCAATTATATTATTGTTATGTGGATTATCAAGAATCAAATCAACCCCATAATTGATCTTGAAAAGTTAAACTTCACCCGTGTTAAAGTTTCACTGTGGTTCAATTTCATGCACTTTTTTTATTTATTTTTTTTTTTTTTAGCAGCTGGCAATACATAGACAGTTATCACTTTGTTATAATAATAAAAACGTCATTAAAATGGTAAAAAAATTTCAGCTTAAAAATAAAAGATGCAAATATATATATATTAAGAGTATAAAGCTAAACAATTTATGTTGACACTTATATATATTTTTAAAAATTTAGATACAATATTTAAATTAATGAAACAATATTATTTTTTGAAAAATATATTCTATTTAAAAATTTTTAGCAAGTTTTCTTAAAAACTCAATATTCAAACAAAATAATATAACTATCTTCATATAACTGTTTATTAAACCATAATATAAAAATTGACAATATTAGTATATGAAAAAGAAATTTTACATTTATGAAAACATATTTCTTCTTTTATGTAAGTATGAATGTTATTGGATGAATCTTTAAATGAACCTATCAAAGATCATGAAGAAATCTTCAAAAATGACACATTGAGACGAAAGTACATAGAAACACTTATCTTTTTTTAATGTGCTATCTTCAAATACTACTACATAAAATTTGTGGATTTTCCCAAATTTAAAAAAAAAATTATGTATGTGAAATGTACAGGGAAGTATGTCAGTTTTTAGGTTTTACTGGAAAACGAAAACTATTAGGAGTTGGCATTTCGAGAAAATGCATTGACAGTAATTACAAAACAAGGGAGAGATCTATTTGCAATAATATGGACAATGTATAGTTCATTGAATCCCAATATATTATCAGAGAAATACATAGAAAAATATGAGTGATGGTGCATCACATCAGATCAGTATAGACATTATCATATTTTAATTATGTAAAGTATTTAAAGCCATCATTTACAAACCTTTATTTCTACAAAATTTTAATTAATATAAATAATAAAATTTTATTAAAATCTTGATATTTAATTATGATTTTTTTCTAACGCAATATTTAACAATAATGACGTAAGAATTGTTTTGTCCCTTTCATAAAAAAAAAAAATTCTCACAAATCGGCATTAATGGAAAATATTTCTAAAGAAAATATATAGAGATATGATACAATATTATTTTTATTTAACTATCAACAAATTATATTGAAACTGCACCTTCAAGCAAACTGCAGAAACTGAAAAATATTGCAAATAATAAAAGAATGATATACAAAACTGTTAGAAAGAAATGCATAAAAATAGCCATTTGATAAGATTACAGGATTTTTTTTTTTCATTTAATCAAACATGATTATGGTGCTCATTTTTACTATATTAACTTATTTCCAGCCCTAAAATTTCATTTCTGTCTAGCTTTTCATAAGCATAAAAATATTATATAAAAATGTAAAGTTCCTTCTTAACATAGAAGTCTTGGTAAAATAAAAGTGTTATAAGATTTAATGCAATACACAAAATGTAAATATTTAAATTATCCAAGTTCTAACATAATTTGATTTTATAAAGAAGAATCAAATTTAATTTTAAAAATAATACATAAATGTAATAAATAAATTACCAAAATATCATCTTGTGGAAACAAAAGCATTTCTCTAAGAGGATCATTTTTGTAACAATGTTTTATTTTTATGAAAAAATGTTTCAAAGTCAACTGGTTCAATGAGCTGAGGTTTCACCTAAATGAAAAATAAAAATAATTAATAAATTTTAGAAAAATTTATATTACTTTTTAAGAAAAAAATAGCTTTGGTACTTAAATATACTAAGAAGAAGCAACATTTTTTTTCCCATCACATATAAATAAGAAACATTTTTCATTGAAAAATAAAATAAATCAACGAGAAAAGAATTCCATAAACTTCAGATGTAGGTAAAACCTTAAAATTAATGTATTAGTAGATAAATGAAAACAATTTACATTAAAAAATAAAAAACTAGCCATTATAAATTTTTTTTATACTTAATTTTTTTTATTTAAAATAATGTATTTAAAATGCACTAAAAGATACACTATAGATATACTTTATAAGTAAACACATGCCATTTGACAATAAATACCCAGCCTAACATAATAATATTAAAATATAAATATTGAAAAATTTGCTAATAATTCAACAACAATTACTTTTTTCATTACATTTCAACTTATATAATTTTTCCGGTTTTTTTTAACATACAATGATTAAATACTGATTTTGAATCAAAATAAAATAAAGAGTACTATTTCTTTAAATATGTTTTTAAAACCCTTGTGGAGGGTAGAACAAAATTTGGAAATTATAAATTAATTTTCTTAATAAATCTAATAAAAATTATTTGTCCATTTATGAAATGTAAAAAGTAACTATGAAAATAAATTATGCTTAATATATAAAACTTACACATTAGACTGAGTAAAGAAATTAATAGGATTATTATTTAATAAAGCTACAACAAAATTTAAAACTTATTGTAATAAATTAACTTTAATTATTGCTAGTTAGAATATCATTTTAAACAGCAAACTATATATTGTTTTTTTTCTATGGTATTATTTTTCATACCAAGATACAGAACATTATATTTTTAAGTTATATAAAAGAACTTAATAAAATATATTTAAAAAATAAAAATATGTTAAATACAATTGATCAATCACTATCCCAAATTTTCATTAGTCAAATGAAAATAACATTTGAATTTCAGATTTCAAACGAATTATATCTTTTTAATGTTGATTTTTTTCTTTTGTGATTAATAAATATATAACGAGGAAAAACAAAAAAATTCATTAAGCAAAAAAATTAATTTGAACACAAAATTTATTTTATTGGCTGATAAGACTCTTAAATTTGTCTACATAAGGACAGCATAAGAAGCAATTAATTTTGATTAAGATTTAATTTTTTTTTACTGCTACCTCGTAGCTTCCATCGATTAATTTAGTACAATTTTTAATTTTCATTAATACATTTATCGCAGATATTTTTTTCTCTTTTTGTAATAGTTTAGATTGTGAAAGTGCAACTGAAATAAACATAACAAATAAATGATTTCCTCATACATTCTTAATCAACCTATTGATAGTTTTTCAATATCACGTTTTACTAATAATACAAAAAATTGAAAATTATATTAAATGCACTAAAAATGAAAAGTTTGATATTTAATCATTAATTTGGAAATCATTTATTTATTAACATAAATGATCAGAACTTAGATTTTTATATTAACGCTGTAAGTTTTAATTCTATAAGACAATCATTAGCTTGCAAAATTTTTGATGCATGATGATATCACACTTAAATTAAAAAAAAAAAAAAAAAAAAAATTAATACGAAACTTTAAAACATACTATCAGAGTGCTTTCACGAACTGCTTGAGAAACAGTTTCTCGCACTTGGGCAGCAGAGCCCGGTTTGTTGAGACTTCGTGTAAATTTTCTTTCAGCCATAGTATAACATTAATAAAATTATTAGCCAAATGATTAAATGTAAAAGAATACTTATAGCAGAAAACCATGCTAAAATCAAAAACAGATGACACTTCTTAAGTATATGACACACAATGTTAGATGCCAAACTCATAGGTTAATAACATTTGAAAAACATGCATGCCACACCCCCGTACATTTTTTATGACCACTATTTATTTTCAAAATATATTTCATTATACTGCAACTGATTTTTTAAACTAAATATTTATTTATTAGATACAGTATAACCAGTTTTAATGAGGACTCAGTTAAGAAAAAAAAAAAAAAAAAATCTTATTCAAGGAACTGAAATGAGTTTCGTACTTATTTACTAAACTTTCCTCGTGTTAGTCAAGCTGTGAGCAGATCACAAAATCATTATAATTGCGCAAGTGATCGATGTTGTATTTATGTTGATTGAATATTCTATGTGAAATGAGTTTTCCTAACATTTTAAAGTTATCAAGTTCCGTTTTTTCAAGAAATGTGTGTACATTTTCCAAAAATAAATTTTATGGAAATAATTCTTTTTTGGTTTTGAACAGTTTAACTACAAAAAGAACAACTAGTAAAAGATACATTTGTAATCAACCTAAACTGTCAACATCTAACAAACAAGATGTTGCTCAAGCATTAATTTGTTTCAAATATTTGAGACTTATTAAACAAGCAGTTAGAGGTTACTTTTTTTCTTCTAATAATAATTTTAATCATGTATTTTTAAAATGCTTTTTTAACTATTTTGAATATTTATTTATGAAATTGAAGTTATAATAAGTTGTAAAGTATGAACAAAACATACACAATTGTTATTACTTTTATTATACAGCTATATTTTCAATAGACTTAAAATATTTACTGTAATGACTTAAAATATTAACTGCAATTTTTAATTTTATTTTGTCATATTCCATGTGACTTAAATTTATATAAGATAATTAAAAATATATTGTTTTTCACAAATCTGATCAAAAACAATTGTTGAATTATATAAACAAGTTTTTGAAATAGCGTTTACAAGATTTTGTGTTTTAAAATTGCTTTTATCAAGTGAAATAATATTTTTTCACAAAATAAGTAGTCAAGCAGGTCTAATGATTTTTTTTTTTTTTTTTTTTCAATTTCAAATGATCATTTACACTTCTTAATGTTTATAAACACTATTTTTTTTTTTTTTAGTGTGCAAAGTTTCATAAGTTTTTATTGGTTATTAATATTTTTTAATTGCCTTGCATATTGACCACAATGGAACAGTCTCTAAAATTTTTTTCAGTATCTGTCATTTTTTTTAAAGTTCATGGCCAGTAAATACAAAAATTCATTGCTGTATTGAAAACTGTTGAGAAAGTTTGAAGGTTAATTATTCAGATAAAATAAACATATTTTCCACTTTACTGTAGCAGAGTCCAAATCATGGTAAATCAAAGAGCATAATTTGAGGAGGTTCAGATATGTTTTTTAAAATTATAATAAGTTTTTTTTTTTTTTTTTTTTTTTGTATAAATAAGCTTTTTCACTAGCCACACAGAATTTTTTAAAATTATTTTTTAATTATTACCTTGATTGGAACTCATGAGTTTTATTTCTGAAAGATTTGATTAGTCTGAATTGATGGCAGGTAGTCATATTTGAAGACTGTCATTTTATATAAAAGTAAGACATGTAAAGACTGTCATTAAGCATAAAAGACATTGTATTGAGGAAAGAAAATAGCTGTTTCCTTAGATGTCAAAAAAAAAAAAATTGAGAGGGAAAAAGGGATTACATATATAGCAGGCATGTCACCATTGTCATTTGATGCGCTGAGCAGCAAAGAGATGCTATACTATTGGAAATTCTTTAAAAACAGCTTAGAAAACATTGCTGAGAAGAAAATTTATATGAAAAAAATTCAGTTGTAAACTTCTTTCCTATTGAATTATTTATAATAATATTTGAAACAAAATTTCTTTTACAATTTTGTGAACTCATTATTTTTTTCTTTAAAAATGATTTTGTCTTGAGATTTATTATTAAATTGCAGATGTATTGTTTTTGTAATTGGATTGTCTACTTATTTCATTATTTCTGTTGTCCACTTATTATTGGTTTTCATTTATCTTTGTTAGTGATGTGAATTATTGAAACTCAATTATATTTATTTCACACTATAATAAGGATCATGTGAGACTATTTTTAAAAATAAAATGGAAATTCTCTTCTATCATATTAAGAAACTGATTAAATCAAAATTTGCAGCAGTGTTCTGAAAAGGCCTTTGATAACAATTTTTCTGAGAAAATTTTCAAAAGTATGGTACATTTTATATAATTAAGTAGGATTATTTAAATCTCTTCTACTTAACCACTGTTATGTTTTATTCATTATAAATGTATTTATTTACCATCCAGTATAATTATGAACAATTTCAAATATTTATTTTTTTATTTAAAATAACTTACTTTATGTATTAAAAAAAAACACTATGATTGTTATTGTTTTATCATAAACTACTGTAAAAAGCTTTTTAAAAGTTTCCAAAATTACATTAAGAAATGTTTATGTATAATTTTTTATTTTAAATTCATTGGATATTATGCAATACTTTTAGATGAGATAAAGAAACTTTTGTTAGAGATTATTATTAATTTAATCATTAATAATTATATATTATAAATTTGAAATTATTCACATATATGATTCAATATTATTATTTTTACAATAATTTTTCTTAAATATTTTAGGAGTACAATTTGACAATCTATTAGGAGACATTTTATGTTATTATATATAATAATTTTTGGCACTTTCTTATTATTGGAGCATATCACGTTAAATCACTAATATATATTGTCAAACAGAAGGCAGTCGTAACCATGGTCACTTATAGTTTTCCTGTCATTTGAAATTTTGATGAATACTTTGGCTTTGTTTAAATAAAAGAGCTATAATAATAAGGAAGTATGTGTTATTAAAAAAACAACTTGAAAAGGGTGTTTGTTCTAACTAAAAAAATTATTTTGAATGAGTGTTATAAATGTATAAAAATAATGTTAATTATGTATACATGAATAATAAATTATAGATTATATTTAAAATTATCTTCAGTATAAAATATTTATTATATATAAATTTCATGTAATATTATTCTTTTAGAATTTGGACCTTTTGTTGAAGAAAACAAGAGACTTGAACTTTTACTTAAACAAGCCAATGAGCATGATATACCGTCTGATTTCATTGATTTTGCTTTAAAAATCAGTGTTGTAAGTGAACCTAAATTAATGCATTATATGGGAGTTTAGATAAAATAACTTGAAAATCATCTATGTCATTATTTTTATATTCATTTGCTTTTCATTTCATGATCTTATTTATTTTTCATTTAAAATATTGGTACTACGTATTAACGGTACCTTGGCGACAGACTTGGCGGTTTTTAAGTGTTGCCAATCTAACAGCTACTAAGGTTACCAAACAAATAGAATAGATTGGAGCCACTTAAAACCGCCAAATCTGTAGCTGCGGTTGACGCTTGTGCTCTTTATTGTCGCAACTGTCGCCAAGGTACGCCGTTAATAAGTAAGTACCAAAATATCTTATTCATTGTGCCTTTTATACTTTGAAATATATTTTATAACATAATCACTATAATATATGTTAACTTTTGCTAACATAAAGGCTTTTTATTTTTAATTTAATCCATTTTAATAAATTACACAATCTAAAGTATATAAAACTTTGTTGCTTGTTAGTACTTATGGTGATTTTACTTCAAAAATATATATCCTTATGAATAAAAAAAAAACTTTCTCTTATACAGAAAGTTTTGATAGGAAAAAGATAGCAGAAAATCTTCTCTCTCTATTGAAATATGTAATAAATTATTAGATGGATTTACTATTATTGATTGTGATTGAAAGAGATATGTTTATTTGTTGGTGTTCAAAGAATAAGATATGTTGGAATAATTATGATGCAGGAAGAGAGGATTGATGCAAATACATTTCATCCTTGTATCCTTTCTATTAATTGGAAAAGCAATTCTTCAAAATATTAAGTAATCAATAATTCAATGCCATAATAGTATTTCAAATTGTAAATTGCTATTCTTTATTAAATCTCATAATGAGTTTTTCTATCTTGATATTCAGCTGTATTGCTTTCTAATTTGTATTAGAAAAAAAAAAAATTAATTAATTAATGCCCAATTTTTTCCAACTTCATTTTCCTCTACTATTTTCCACATTTCTCTTATGTTTTCCTGTTTTAAAATTAAATTTCTTTAACAGTGGTATATTATATTACATTTTAGAAATTTGGAAATTATCTATCCTTAGTTTTTAGAAATGTTATACATATAATGTTTATCTTATCAAAAATTTCTATCAAATTGTTATATATTTTTTACTGTGAGAAATATAAACTGTTATTCTTTCTTGGTTAGTTCAGTCTCTCCTTGAGAGTCGTATACCACAATTGGAAATCAATGGATAAACCTGTTTACCGTGCAAAGTAATTTTTTTAACACATTGTTAAAAAGGGGGAGGGTGATTATTGCAGTTTCCTTTCGGTACTAATTCATCAGAATATCATTACCAGTAAATCTACTTAAATTAAAAAGTTTATTTTATTTCTATTTCTGTGAAATTACTGTTTTTAATTTTTTTTTTCTTTATAAATTCAAGAGCTAATGTAGGCATATTGGAATTGCTTTTGTATGGTAATTGTCATTTAATAGTACAATATGAAGATGTTGATAATTCAGTAGCCAAAAGCCATATATTAAGTTTATGCAAAGATGAGTAAGTAAAAACTGATTGATGTATTGTAATAATTTAAAAATTAAATTTTTGATTTATTAATTTTACCATTTGTAAAGCATTATCAGATAAGGGTTTTTTTTTTTTAAATTTTACAATGATTTCAAAATATTAATTGAAAGTAGATTTGCAAGACTTGAATGGTGTTGCATAATACAAATAAATGACATTACTGTCCACTGATATTTCAAGAATGATATGTAAATGTATTCAAGATGCTTAACAATATCAATGTATTCTATAAAAAATGCATTGAAGTTTATTCTGTACAATTTGAAGGTAATACTTCTTTATTAAAATTAGTTATTCACAGATTAATGATGTACAATAAAGAAAAATATCAAATTATATTTAACCATATATATATATTTATAGTAAATTTTATACATCCACTGCCAAAAGTTAAGCACATAGAGGCAAATGCTAATTTCTGTAAGCCAATCTAAATTGGAGAGGTTGCAATTTGCTATGGAGTTAGATGGAAATATGCAAATATGTTATGTAATAACCAGTCACAGTTTCATATTGAGAAATATGTAAAAAGGCAATCGTATCGAAGTCAACATTGTGAAGGATTACAGGAGTTGCTTATAAGTGCTGATAAAAAGTGTTTAGATCTTTTGTTTGCTTTTTTTTAAGAAAATGTGTTTATGGCTTCCAGGGAGACAAATAGAAGATTCTGAGTTCTGGGGTGTTTCTGGATGTATTAAAGCAATATATCAATCACAATATTGCTCTTTTCTTTTGCATTAATAATTTTATAATTTCACTATTATGGAAACAATTTCTAACCAGCCAAATATTTGCTTTAAGATATATGGCTGGTCTGGGATATGATCTAAATGGAAGATCGATATATATTGATATTGTAGCAAAGCAAAATAGAAGAGCAACCTCCACATTTGTGATTTATGTTTGCAAAGTCTGTTGGTATTACAATATTTGCCACTATTGTGTACTGAAGGCTACATGAATGAGCTGTATGCGTAGGTGTTCTGAGTTTGTATTCCTCTGTCCATCCAATTCATAAAAGCACAATTAAAATGTCAATTGGACTGTGCTTTTATTAGAGAAACATTAATTTCATGTATGAGACGTAATTTAGCTTATAAAAAAATAACAAGTGTGTAAGGGTCTGAAAAGAAGAAGTAACCACCAGAACATCATGCATTTCAAAGTGGAATCATCAAGATGTGGTCAGAGATTTCATTGGAATATCACATTGACCTGCATACCTTTAGACAAGATTCTGTGATAGTTATTTGTTATTGAAACGAAGTCCTAGAATCCACTATAAAATCAACAGTGCCATAGCAGTTGGTTCTGCTGTCATTTTAATGGATGATAATGAGCATCCCTATAGAGTTATGATTGTTGACAACTACTTTGAGAATGAGGGGATTGCTTGTATAATATGGCCTGCATTGGTGATTACTTGACTCTGAAGTGGTTGGAAAGCATGGTTACATGCAGTAAACTTTGTATGCAGGTGAGGTATACTCATATACCCTATTAATGTAAATTTATTTGTTTTGGTTTTAAACGTCTTTTTGTTAAAGACTCTAATTATAACTTTTAAAAATACAATATTGTTTTCATCTTTATTTTGTTTGCATAACAAATTTTTGACTTACATATTAAATTTCTTGTCAATTTTTCTGCATTTTATCGTTGTATGCGTAACTTTGGCAGCAAGTGTGTGTGTATATATATATATATACACGAATTGTGATTAGAGTCAATCAACTAATTACTCACTTAGTGGCAATATTATTGTAAACAGTCACTAGGTTCTTTCATACAATTCGATTTTTGCTATATAAAACAAGCTAAATTGCCAAATCAGTTTTACTTCCTTACTGAAACTATACTGTCTACTTCATGTTATTGGAATAACATCACTATATATGTCTATAACTTGCATCCAGTCAATAGAAATAATGTGGTTTATAATGTCCAAAGTGTATGTATTCCTTGATAAAGTAATCCTTGGGGTGTTGTAATTAATTTTTATTAATTTCTCTGACAGCATGTTACATACTTTGTTTTTGTATATGTAATTTCTTTTATCTCTCAATGGTTCTTGCTGTTCAAATTTTTGTTGTGTTTGTCTAATGATTTTCGGTTTCATTTGCTGCAGCTTATGCACACTTCAGATCTGGAACAATTTCTTCCATACTTTTTTAGAGGTTTGAATGTGAGGTACTTCAGTATTTTTCATTGTAAATGCTATGATGATTTTGATGTATAATTTGTAAGTAGTGAATACTGTATATAAAATATATATAATTAAATTTATTTTGTATAATTTAAAAAAAAAAACATAATTCAGTGACATAAAAAAAATGATAGAAATTAAAGTCTATTAGATTAATACACTCTGATATGTTGCTCAATCTATTTTTTTCCCCCATATTAAAATGATTGTATAGTATTTTTATTTTCATGGTTACATATTTGCCAACATTTAACAACGTTTTAAATTTGTAAGGTCATCGTTAAAAAACAAAAGTAACCTTTACATTGCTGCAAATTTAACTTCTTTTTAGCCATACTTTTATGTGAGAAATTAAAAGGAAAAACTGCACTCCTATAGCACAAAAACCTTAGCTAATTTAACCTTTTTTACAATAACAATTTAAAAATATTAACAGCAATAAAAGAATACCAAAGATTATTCTGTTATGGAACTAAACAACTAACAATAATTATATAACAATTCATAGTGATTTTTTTGAATTAAATTATCTATAAGTGAATAATATTGGTAGTGTTTTAGATTAAATTATTGGAAATATTTAGCTATATGATTTATTATTAATAAAATATATAAATTATATATGGGAATGTATGATACATTTCAATGAAACTATGAATATATATTCATCCATTCCATTTTCTGATATTCTCTTATGAATAAAATTATTTATAGAACTCAAGAATTTATCCGAAATAATGTAAAGTGGACAAGAAATTTTGATGTAAAGGGGATAATCTCACTAAAAAAGGATAATTCACATTCTACATTGGTTGATTTAAAGAAAGCACAATTATTAGCATCAAATGCTGGAGCACAATCTGTTACAGAAACAAATGATCCAGAAGGTTTCCCTTATTGGAATGTAAGTTAAATATTTCTTTCTAAAATAATAAAACTGATGTGTCATTTTTTTTTATATATGCACATTTAAAAAAAATGTTAAGAAATAATAATCTAATTGACTAATTATAAAGAATGTATTGCTATAAAAAATAATATGTTGTAAATAAAATTCTTTACTATAAAAATAAAAAATAAAAACTAGAATTAATAGTCTATTTATTGGTATAAAAATATCTTATTTTTTCATTTATTAGCTTCAATTTTTTTCTTTTGTTAAAATAAATTTTATTAAGAGCAAATTTTTTTAAATTGAGTCGGATAATGAAAATAAATGTGCTACTTTTTATTTTTATTGCAGGCTTTCTTAAAAGAATTGTTAATTTTAATTTAAAATTTGATATTTCCTTATTATTACAGTCCTTGTACAAATGACTAGCATTTCTTTTCATGATCAATTAGAATCAGCCCTTCAAGGGAAAACTTTGATATCATTAATATAATATACTTAACATTTTGCTGTGGTCATTGATGATTATAATAATTCATTTTGAATCAAACTCTCAATTTATTTAATAATCAACAGAAATCATCTATTAAATTAAGGAAACTTTTTTTTACATAAACACCAGAACAGGTGTTAGAAAATTTACATGAATAATAATTATTCTTTGATGATATAAAATATGTATCTCAAAAACAAATTGTTGTATTTACTCCAAAATAATGAATACTGAGTAATAAATATTTTTTCAAGTTAAAATGTACTGCTTAAAAAAATAGTCAAATTATTTTAAGTTTTACAAATTTAAAAAAATATATTTTGTACTATTAATTTGAAGAGGTTTTATTTTAGTTTGCTATCATCATAACATTTAAAATCATTTCCTAATTGTGCCTAAAAAAGTAGTTTTGAATTCAAAACTTTTCTTTTTAATGACAAATGCATGTTAATACTTTTTTTCTTTCTTTTAAATTAAATTTTTTATTTATTTTTCAGTTTTATTGTGATCCATCTCATCTTCATAAAGTAAAAGAACATCTAACTGAAGAAGGCTGTGTGATTGAAGAGTCATCAGTTGGTTTTATTCCCAAGAGAAAAATTAAACTTCCTGATTATCAGAAGAATTTTGCTCATAAAATAATTATAGAGTTAAATAAAAAACCATGCATAGACAAAGTGTATACAAATTTCATGTTATAATAATACTGAGACAAAATAAAATTTTATTCTAATATAAGTGTTCTGTATTAAGATTAATATTACAAAATTCAAAATAATTTTTTCTACAATTAAAAAATTATTTTGAATTTTGTAGTAACATATAAATCAAAAGTTGTGTGTAACATCTATTATTCTTTTTCCATTTAAAACACCTATCAAATATTTATTTTTAAATCATTTATGTCTGGTAGTGTGTTCTGAAATTTTTTCTCAATTTCCCTGTCGATTACATTTAGAAGATCTAGAATTTCCCTTGATTTAAAAAATTTATTTATATAAAATTCTTAAATAAATATTTAAAACAAATTTTACTCATACCTCAACAAAAGTTATTAATTTACATCCGCATTTTAAGTAATGCTATAACCTCTCAATCCGGCACCAATCAATCCTTCCGATTTCACAGTTGTTTGTTGACCTTGATCACCTAATGGCAACAAGTGCTGCTTGCATTTTTTTTATACAGTTTATTGTTACTGTCAGTTTTAGTTTCAGTACAACGTTTCTTGTTTAATATATACACATCTTAATTGTTTAAATTTTTATCTTGAATGCTGTATCCCTATTAAAACTATATTGATGGTCGATAATCCCAAATGTACTTAATTAAAGAGAGGTTACTTTACTTAAATTGTAAGCTATTTTAAATATTTCATTTTTCTTCTTATTAAATATTAATATCTAGACATGTGTTTTGATTTTTTAAATACAATATTCAAGTTAGTATGTATACATTTATCTAGTTTTAAAAATATATATTGTTCCAGCAGATAAATTTGATGTTTGTTTATAGAAAAAGCATTACATAAAATATTCTTTTGTGTGTAAAATAATGTCATTCAAATAGAAGTTGAATAATTTGTAACTAAAAAATTAATCAGATACATTTTATATTTTTAAGTATTTGTTGTAAATTTAGACTCTATCTTATTTGCAATGTAGGAATAAAATTTTATTACATGTAACAAGTAGTAAAAATTTTATTAAAAAGCAAATAGTGCAAAAAATATATATTAAAAATAAGATTCAATAAAAATTTGTGATAAGAATCTCAGTTGCCAAATAGTTCATTCCATATATTTTCCACAATAGTTTTTTGTGGCTTTTGTTTCTCATGTTACTTGATTTTACCCAATTCTTATCCACAAGCTGCACAAAGGTTCACCAGTACGTTCTAGTTCATTTGATCTAATCATCTTACCTAATTTTTGTTCATCTGGATTATTTCCCATTCCTTGAAACTGTTTCTGAAAACAAGTAAGTGATACTGTATGTATTCCATTAAGTATAGCTTAGAAGGGAGTAATCCATGGAATGTAATAGCTCTGTCACTGCAACAATTCATGCCCCTAGAAGAGAAGGGGGAAATTTTTTTAAAAACTGGAAGTTCTTTTAAAATAAAACTTTATTCTGTATGAAAAAGTGAAACAATTTTTGAAATCAAAGTATATATATATATATATATATATTATTGTACTATTAAATACTGCAAAAATTTAATTTTCATGCTTTTCTGAATGCATAATGTAGTTAAAATATCCTTTGTGGACTATTAATTTTATTTGAACTGTAATTTCATTTCAAATAAATATCTAATATAAATTTCATGTCTATGAAATCTAATCTAAAGTATTCAGAATATGACGGCATATAAAATCTCAATTTGATATCACTTTTCTTAAACTATTTTTTACATCATTGAATGAAACATAAAACCTTTAAAAAAATTACATTTCAGAAATTTTATAGTAAAAGTGTTGGTTGAGACTAACATTATGCGAGAGATATACAGCTGAATTGAAAAATATTTTAAGAAGCACGATATACTAGTATTATGTTTTTGCTACTATTAAATTTTTCCTACTATTAAAATTAAATACACAAATTATATATTGAAATTGATTAATTATAAGATAAAAATTTCTTTTTAAATAATTAATTGTGTTTTAAAAAGTTATTTGAAGGTGTATTATTACTTTTAATAATCTTTTACATAACATAATTTTAATTGTATAATATATATTTTTCAGAATTTGAATATGTCGTCTTTTTGCATGGCCTCTATTTACATTCAAATTTCACCAAAATTGACAGGAATACTTTGTATGAAATCTAGATTAACTGAAATAATTTTTTGAAACCGGATCAATATTAGTTAAAAAAAATTATCCAGTTAGGTTTCACACAGTTCTGTGACTTTCGTGTTTGCTGAATTTTCATGGTTCATGTTACTTTTTACACCTTATTGTTTATAGATAGGCTGTCATGAAATAAATGAAAACAAACTAACAGATGAATTGCAAACACCTAAAAATTTAATTTAAGAAAAAGCATTTTTGCATTTCCTTTCGACCAATAAAAATGTCTTTCTTCCCCACTACAAAATAAATAAGTAGAACAGAAACAATGATTGATGTTATTTTTTATGCTGCTATACTGTGTTTTTGAAGCCTGCAGAAAAGAATTCACTGTCTCAGGATGCTCAAAATTTGTTAATTATAGGGACACTTAACCTTTCCCAGGATGAGGTTGGGGAAAAAAAAAATAATGCAATTTGAACTTATAAACAATAACATTAAGAAATCCAATTTCTTTCTTATGAATTGTTACTTTTCAATATGGTGCACAGCAAGAAAATTATGAAATATTTCTAATTAAATGGAAACAGTAATTTTCTAATGCAAATCTGCACTTTTAAAAATCAGAACTTGCACTTTCAGAAATCATCTGCATTTATTAGCATATTGTTTAAAATAAAATTAAACATCACATTACATTTAAAATGAGAACAGATGACTTTTTAACTAATTACTTATTTATACAAAGTAACTTGTTTTTATAAATATTTTTCAAGTGACCTGGTAAGTGATCATCTTTTAATATATTTTATGTACATTTAAAATGTTGTTCTAATATAAAAAAAAAAAAAAAAAAAAAAAAAAAAAAAAAATCTAATTATTTTTTTAATTAAATAAAACTACAAATTAATAACATATTTATAATAATGCATTAAATTGTTAAAAACTAGGTATTATATTGTTATAATACCTATCTTCTTCAATGACATGACAGCCTCATGGTGGGCCAAGGTTTTCTGCGTACTGGCAGATTCAAAACTAGATATGTTGATTTCTTTTTATGAGATAGGGTCATGAGTCTTGCACACAATACTCTACAGTCATATTAGACCAGGATCTATGGTATTTAAAGTGGATTCTGAACCCGAAACCTGTGGCACTGAGTGTCAGAGATAATACCTTTAAAAACTATAAAACTTAAATTGATAGAAAATAAATGGACTTTTAATATTTTATCTGATCAGTAGTCAAAAATTCTTATTAATTTTTTTTTTTTTTTATTTAATAAAAAAATTTTTTTATGGACACCAGATGTCCTCAACAATTGTTTGTTAAAGAATTATAAATAAAAATACCATCACAAATCTTTTTGCATCTAAAAACCATTCCATAGCAAACCATTTTGCTCTTGGTTTTATTATTGCTCATGACTAATGTTTTTATTTTTATAGCTATTAGATATTTTGGACTTGCAAAGCAAATTGTTTTTTTATAAGATTTTTGTATTAGATATTTTGAATTCTATAAAAAACTGTGCCGGCAGCTTATTAATTATCATGTTTACCAATTTATTTTTTGACTTAAAAGAGTTAATAATCTATAGTTTTTAAAGCAGGGCAATACTAAGGTTATATGTGCTAATCTCTCTCTATATATATTTCTCAAAGTTTGTATGTCCACCTATGCATATCCTCAAATTACCCAAAATTGACAGGGATACTTCTAATACATAGCCTAGATAAACTGAAACAAAATTTCAAAATTGGATACATTTTCATTGGGATAAATTAGACTTTATGCCAATTTGATAACTTTTGCATTTATTAATCTTTCATGGTTGATGCTATTTTTTATGCTGTTGTACTGTCTGAGTTTTGGCTTCTTTTTTTTTCTGGACAGAATTTTCCACCTCCTCATCTCTCAATGTTCAAAATTTGGTAGCCATAGAGGTACTTAGACAGTTCATACTGGCTTCTATTGTTAAATTTTCAGTGCTTCCAAAGGAAAGAAAACTATTCAATCTGACCAGAATTCATTAAATGAAGAACAGCACATAGATCTAGAGAGATCAGAAAATCGGTTAAAATCTAATATGTCGAGAATAGCCAATACTACAATGGAAGAAAGCCAAAATATTGCCTTGAACAGTCATGGATTTAAATAAGAGTTAATATGTTTTATTTTCCAGAGCCATGCAAGCAAGATTATATTTAACTATACAAGCTTGCTCTAATTACAGTAAATCTTTGATAAAGTAGGTTTTATATTAAAATAGTTTAATTTTCATTGTTATTTCAATATTGCAGAAAGTAAAAATATATGCATATATATTACCTCTTCACTTAAGAATGCACTTGTTCTCCAATAAGAGCTGAATACAGATATAGACCCTGGTATCAACATAGTTTCTACAGAAAATGGATTGAAACGGCCTCTTAAGTAGGAATCTCTAGTGTCTACAGGATGAACACTAAAAGCATGTAATATTTTTCCAATGGATTGGTCAAAATACCAAGATGGAGGTCTTTTAAATCGACAATCATCTGCTGTAGAATATGCAGAATTAAGTAGGGACAAACTTCCCTTGCTAAGAACAATACCGGCAGAACCAACATTATATAAATTAGAAAAATCTTTCACAGGATGGCCTAAATAGTAAGGAAAACTACTATTCAGTGAAGCAACATAATAACGTAAATTTTCAATAATAGCATAAGTGTAATCATCAGCTATAATGATCCAATCAAATTTTTCTCTGTATTTATGATATATATGAGTAAATGCATAACAAAACCCTTCAAAGGAAGTAACAGGAGGCACTTTCATAACAGGAATTTTTTCATCAACAAATCTCCCAAAAAATGTAACAATATTGCAATGTTTTGCCCAAGTTTGCTTCACAGCTTCAGCTCCATTATGAGAATTTACAAACACCAAGCACAAAACTGAGGTCGTTTTATATAAATATGTGGCTTCCAATTCCAGATTTTTCTTCATAACGTTGTATCTTACAACTTCTTCGGGAACGAATTTTTTTGTAAGATTTTGTTTATGTATCCATTCATTATAATTAGATTTTCTTAATGCGGAAGTATAATGATTACGGATGGAAGAAATCTGTACTGTTTGTTCGTATTTCCTCCAAACTAAAGCAAATAGTATTCCAGATAAACAAGCACAAGAAAAAAGAAATAACCTGTTCTGGAATGCGCCACACAGTTCCATATCTACAATTAATTCCAAATAAAAACTACATAGTTAAATAACAAAATAAAAGATAATCTGTGTGAAATCGACATCTGTCTTCTTTTTCCATGATTAAAATCTATTCTTTCAAATATACTGATAGAAAAAAAATGAACAAATAAATAATGGTATATGCAGAAGAAAAGTTTACTTAATAAACATTATTTCACGTTGTCATTTGGGAATTTTTTTATTTTAGCGTCCGGTTGCTAAGAAGTCATAACAATTATATGACTTGACTTGATTTGGCTTGTATGGGTGTTAAGAGATTTATGCTCACGTAAGCTGCTTTATCTCAATTTATCTAAATAAAAATAGCGTAGTGACGATGAACAATAAATTATAATTAAAAAGTTCATAATTCGTAAATCTATTATATTTTGTCTCATTTGATAGATCGTGTGTTAGTTGTAAATATAATTTTGGACAAAATAAAATAGTGCTCAGTATTTGTGGCAACCAAAAGACATAAGCATAATAATAAAAAAAATTAGATAAATTAATGAAGTTATTAATCGACTAGATCACAAAACTTTTTTTCTAATGCAGCTGGCAAACACTTAGACAATTGTCTTGGATGCCTTAAGCCAAGCGTTGCACAGACGTTACTCACTTAGCACTACCCAGGGGGCGCGTGTAACTTAAAGGTAAGCTACTGACGCGGAATAACAATGCCCCCGCAACGCTCTACGATCGTATTAAACCGGGTGGAACGGTGGACCGCTCTACGATCGTATTAGACGGTTTAAAGTGGATTCCAAATCACTACAAACATCCATGGCACCACCGGGACTTGAACCCGAAACCTGTGGTACGGAGCGCCAGAGCGCTAGCTATTCGGCCATTCAGACCCAGATCACAAAACTATGAAGTTAAGAAATTCTGAATAACACAATCAAGAAACAATTTAAAAGAAATTTAAAGTTTCCCGTTACTGAAGAAGGTACGATACTTTTGTAATAAATTAAATAATTGGGTTTTGGACATGTCGGGTGAACTCTCACGATGTGAGAGCTTTTGCAGCCTTTCCACGGTTGTCCGTTTTTCGGATTTAGATTCAGGTATTCTCTGTGAACTTGGTTCTTTGAGTTTCGGATCCGATAGTGAGAGAATTAAATGGTCTTTTACATATTTATTTTCAATCCACTGTAAGTGTATATTCGCGGCTAAAATCCCTTTGCATAAGATATCAAAACCAGGAGGCGGTTTTCTATGAACTCTTTAATTTCTTATTAAATAAATGAATAAATCAATTCCATTACTTAGATTTCTGTTTTTCCGTCTTTTTACAATTCTTTCATTTCATTGAACATATAATTTGATCTCTAAACTTTTTCAGAATGAGCAAAATATGTATTTTTTTTTTTTCGTCTTCGGAACAGAATATATGCAATTGCATTTTGCAATCATGTTTACACTAGAAGGTGCAGGAGAGGATATATCTTCATGCAATGCCTCTGTTTCTTGTAAAAGTTCCAAATGGTTTCTGAACAAGAGGAAGCTGCATCAAACGCTAATATTACAGTATCCAGTGAGATAACATTTTGGCTTTTACATCATATGGTGTTTCTTCTGCGTGTAACAACTTTGAAATATTATCCTCAACTCTTATTTCGGATTTGTTCAGTTGATAGCATTCTGACATGAGCTAAAGCCATTTTTTGATCCATTTATTATTATTATTTTTTTAATTCTATTTCTTATAGCTTTCCTCATTAAACCTTTTAGGAAGCTCTCGAAACAGCAAGCAGAAAGAGAGGTAAAAATTATCCTGTTTGATATGTCAATAAGTTGCACTTTTGAGTAATAGAAATGTTTCTGTTAGCTAACTGGCGAATGGTTTTCTTATATGACACAATCGCTTTCAAACCGTCAGTTTTGAAAGCGAATGCTAATGCATTTTGATATATTTCCCACAGTATTTTTATCTGCTCGTTTGTAGCTCTCTTCAGTAGGGCATTTCTTTGTTGTGGATTCGCAGCGGATAAAATTCTCACATGATGTTTGGTTCTATTCATTTTTCTTCTGAAGCAAAAACCCAATTGACACCTTTGTGATACGGAAAAAGTGGATTGTCGCAACCTCGGTTTTTCAATCGTTGGGAAGTCGTTGGGAAGTAATCCACAAATAGAAATTGATATATTTACGCTGCTGTCTTTTTATAAGCATCCATGACAATTTAAGAACGATCTAGGAAACTGTCTGCCAAAGCATGCAATTTACGACGGATCTTTGTTGCTATGAAAGAGTATTATACACTACGTTTTTAGGCTAATGTCTCTAGTAACTCTATTATGAGGGAAAAGATTCTGTGTTATTAATATTACCCTAGAATTTTTATGTTGATACTCTACAGTAAAAATTTGTAATATCTCCGATGTCGAATTGCTTATAAAATCATCTAGAATCAAAAGATCAAATTGTTCTAGGCTGTTAGAAACCTTATATAAATTTGGTATTTTGTAAAATATCAAATTTATTCTGGGGTCACTAAACCATAGTTAAATAATCTTATAACACCTCGCGACTTTTTTAAAGGAACTTCATAAACTTGTTCGGAAATGATTTTTCGCACTAAATGCACTTTCCTGCTTTGACTTCCATTGATTATCATTGAAGATATGCATTTGAGTCATAGAAACATTGCTTTAACATTCGTTTTATTGTTTCTAACTGAAAAATTCGAATTTCAACTCACTTCGCACACTTTTCTGAATTCGTTTTTCATCAATTGAACGCTTATAATAGTAGGATAGGATTCAAGGTTCTGCTTGAGAAAAAAATAGCGCAAATTGAAATACTTCTCTCTATTTTTATACCAAATATGAAGAAATATTTTTCGACAGATATGTTTAGAAACTATGCACGATGCGTTCGTAATATTTCCTTTTGAAATGATTTTAAGGATATTTGCGATTGCAAATAGATAATAATTACTATGAATTAAACAATTATAACAGTCATCAAAACAACGAGATTAAAACATTTTCGATTCTAATTTGCCGTTTATCTTTTCTCGCTACGTTCGACATTTTTAGAATGAGATATACAGTGGGCCACAAAATTGAGTATACACCTTAGAGACTTTTTGCAATTACAAATTAAATATTGCTTTAAGATGATTGAATTTTTTACCTTATATACTTTAGTCTATGCTTTACCGTACTATACTTATAAAATTGTTACGTTTATTTATTTTTTACGAAAAAAAATAAAAGATCTGAGACGAGAGGAAAACACCACCACAAAAATAAGTATACACATTTATTAATTTCCTTTTAACGTACAAATTAATATTTTGTTGCATAATCTTTTGCTTGAATTACAGCTTGTAATCTTCTAGACATAGATTCTACTAGTGTTTTAGTGGTTTCAACAGAAATTGTAGCCCATTCTTCTCTCAGAACCTTCTTGAGAACTTCCTTGCTTGTGATTTCGTGCTCATGTACAGCTTTCTCTAATTGCGACCACAAATTTTCGATGACGCTTAGGTCTGAGACTGGGCTGGAGTGTGCAATTGCTTCTTGCAATGGTACAGCAAGTATAACTGCACAAACTTCGCTGTATGCTTGGGGTCGTTGTCCTGCTGGAATATGAAGCTTGACCCAAGCCCCAACTTACTGGAACTTTTTTCAAGTTATCATTTAAAATCCCCAAATATACATGTTTGTCCATAATACCACTAATAAAAGCAAGCTCTCCGACTCCTCCAGCCGACATACAACCCCAAACGAGGACAGATCCCCTCTGAACTTGACTGTCTTAATGGTGTTTTTAGGTGCCGGTGCTTTCCCAGCTTCTCTCCATATTTTAAATCGTCCATCTCTTCTGTAAAGATTAAACTTACTTTCATCAAAAATATTACAGTGCTCCAGAAAGAAATAGGCTTTAAACGATGTTCTTTGGCGAAAATCACTTTCTTTTGTTTATTCACATACTTGATGAGTTGCTTTCGTATTGGTGTACGGCCATGAAACCCATATTGGTGAAGGGTACGTCGAATTGTTTCAACTGAGATCTTTTTCCCGATTGTAGAGGACATCGATAAAGCTAGTTTAGAGGCACTCACCCTCGGATCTTTTTTTACTGAGTGAATGATCTTCCTCTTCGCTGTAGTACTCAGTATTTCTTTACGTCCTCTTCCAGGAATATTGGCCACAGATCCAGTTTTTTATACTTCTGTAGTATTTTTTGAACACAACCATGAGTTACACCAATCAACGAAGCGATTTCTCGAAAAGATTTGCCCCTTTCGACCGTTTTACAACCAATAAACGCTCAGATTCAGTAGTTTCACTACGAGAGCTCATTTTATGATTTTTAATGAGAAAAAATACTATTTAAAAGCGTTGAAGTGCAATAGCACGTGTTATAAGCAGCAGCTACTCCTGAAACTCTTTAAAGAAAATTTGAAACTAAAAAAAGTGGTGGCATAATTTACAAATATAAGAAGTGTATACTCAATTTTGTGGCATGGTTTTCTATCTTTTCTTCGAATCGCTTAACTTTTTCGTAATAAATAAGTTAACTATAGAATTGTGTTATTATAGGATGGTAAAGCAGAGGTTAAAGTATCTAGGATAAAAAAATTTATCTATTTAAATCAATATTTAATTTGTAATTGGTGGAAGTCTAAAGGTTTTAGAGGTATATACTCAATTTTGTGGCTTACTGCATTTGCAAAGATTTTTATACACCTGCCCGTGTAGGAATTCTGCGTTATCTGGATTTCTAACAATAGTATGTTTCGCGAATGTTAGTAGTAAACCTATTTTAATTAGTGATTCCATCATGGAAGAGCGAATGAATGTACAATTTCAGAAAATAATTGTTCTCTAGCCGGAACTATTTCGGAGAGATGTGATAATTCAGCTCTGTAGTATTGATGTATCTCTTCCATTTTGTTTGGTACACGACAGTGACAATTTTAATTTAGATTCTAAAAAATTAAATTAATAAATAAAACTAGTTTCTTCTGTATAAGACTCGAACCCTTAACTCAAAAAGGATTGAATGAGAAGATGGACTATGACAATCAAGCCATTCAATTCCTGAAGATGAAATTGAAAACTTCATCCACTTGTTCGCGCACCCATCACATAGAGTTAAAAGTTCGCGTTTTACAAGTATACTTTTCAATGGCGTGCTAAAAATAATCCAGATATTAGCATATTAATGAGCGGAGAGAGTACTACATTTTCCTGTACGAAGTTATTTTTACTACCGAACTCTCTGAAAGACGTTAACGCGTCTTATAAGTCTACTTTGCCATCGTGTCTTAAAAGTGAGGAGTTATTAGCACATTTTAACAGTGAACGCCACGAAACACACCTTCAAGGAAAAGGAGTTCTTAGTGCGGTCTGAACTATACATGGGAGTCAAATATTAGCACACCTTAAAACTAAGTCAATTATTAGCATGGTAATACGACTGACAAATCACAAACGAAATCGCTATGCGTCTCCTAAACCATAAGAGGTAAATAAACCCTTCACGTACCCCATACGCCAAACTTTTTATCACAAAGAGTAAATGGTTGTCGGGCTCATTCGAAATGAGGAACATACATCAATGGTATAACGTCGTTCTCTATGGATTATTACTCTCAACTCGAGGAAAGTTTACCAAATCACCTGACCTTAATGAGTGTAGGGAACTTATACTTTACAGATGTGGCCGTGAAAAAAGAAAAGATGCCACCTTATAACACGGCCCAAAATATGAATATGGTGGTCACCAACCTAGCGCATACAGGGGAATGCATGTTTTGAAAGCAGACCTAGTGTCATTGATGGAGTGACGGATGGCATGTCATAGCGCATACATGATGAAACCCATCATTCTATTAGAAAATAATTAAAATAATAATATATAAAAAGTACAAAATGTAGGAACCCTGAATTTTGGCCACATTTGGTACGGCTGATTAAACAAAACAATAATTTACAGAGCGGAATATTCCAGTAGTGCAATTGGAGACGAACTTAATGACACATTTATCAATTGAGATGAGAATTTATCAATTGGTTATACAAGTTCAGGAAAACATATGATGGAATGGGTCACACAGTATTTGAAGGAACGGTGGACAAGGAAGATGTTAAAAATCTTTAAAATTGAAAGGAATCAGAAAAATGATTAGAAAATGTGTTGGAATAAACATTAAGAAAAAAAAATAAGCCACAAAAAGAATTTTAAAAAATGCAAATTTTCTACATTTACTGTGAGGAGTTAAAATAAAAACTTTATCAGAAGGAAATAGAACGAGAGAGAACACAAAAAACAATTTTTTTATTCTGATTCAGGTTAAGAGAATATTTTTTTTTTTTCTAATTCATACAGCATGTGTGTTTTGTTTTGTTTTTTTTTATTTATGCCAGATGCAGTATATGTCTGACATTGTTTCACACTTTTTTAAAATTTGAAAACATGCATTTCTAAAAAACTGTTTCATTTCATACTGAGAGAGCCAATCTTGGAGTATAAGGAAATAAAAAATTTGAACACCGAACATCTTCATTTCCCTAGCTTGATGAAATAAAGTACGTTTTCGATTTAGGAAATTTTTCAAAGGAATTACAGTAATCGGCTATTTTTTCATCCGACTGCGCGAGCTGAGTGAACGTATAACGAAACGCTTAATTCATTGCAAGTACTTCACTTGTAAAATGCTATTGTAAATAGACATTTGACCTAAAGAAGACTTGGGAAAAAGTATTGATGACACCTATTGAATGCTTAAGATATGTCTGAGAAACATCTGAAACCAAAATAATCTTGTCTTTTCAGTGTTCATCTTTATATTATTCCAAATTATGTTTGATAACATGATAGGGTAATTATTTGTTTTGAAATCATCAAGATGAAATGGGATTTTCAAATTCTGAGTAATTGGTAAAAGACTGGGAATTAAATAGAAAGGTTGCAAGTTCAAGCTGTCTAGATGCTGAGAAAAAAATGTTTGAAGAGAAATTCAGTGTTTATTCATTTGTGTAGAGTGTTGGGGATAGTTTTCCAGATCTATGATAAATGGAGAGAGGAAAGAATGAATCGGAAGTAACTTGTTTGAGAAAAATTGTGCTCGGTCAGTACGAGCTTCCTATGAAACAAAAGAAATTGACTGACTACTTTGAGTAAAATAGGGAGCAGAGTCCAGTTTACACTCATGTCCATAAATTAAGGATAATGAAGTTCAGGCAAAGAAAGAGACAGAAGCAAAACAAATTTGACTTATTTGTAAAGTCTATTTATTAAACAAAAGGTAAAGAGCAAAAAGATGCAATATGTTAGACATAATTAATAAAAATTGCGATTTTTACTCCCTGAGCAAATTTCAGAAAAGAACCTATTTACAAAAAACAGTATAACATGGCTAGTATGATGGTTAATATGGAGTATGTCTTCCGGACGATGCAATACAGACCTTACAACACCTAGTCCTGCTGAGTATCAAATTATCAATCTGATCTTGGGGAATATTACACCACTCATCAAGCAATGCCCACCGAAGTTTCGGTTGACAGGTGGGAGGGGGTTGACGGGCTGCAATTCGTCGGCCAAGCATATCCCACACATGCTCTATTGATTCAAGTCCGGTGAGTATGCTGGCCAATCCATACGGGTGATATCCTCCAATTGAAGGCATTCGTCTACAGTGTTTGCACACTGAGGACGGGCGTTGCCATCCATAAACAGAAATTCAGCATCCATGGCGCCCCGAAACAAACGTACATGTTGTTCCAGAATGACATCCCGATAGATGTGGCCTGTCATCGTTACACTCTGAACATGCAGGTCAGTTCTGGAATCAAGAATAATTCCTCCCCAAACGAGCCATCCTGCACCACCGTAACGGTGTCGTTCAATGGTGTTCTCTTGGTGGTAACGGGTACCTGGCGCTCTCCATATGAAAGTCCGGCGAGAATCAGACTGCAAACTAAACCTGGACTCGTCGGAAAACATCACACCAGACCACTGTTGCGGTAAGTGGAAGATCTGACATCTACGAGCATATAGACTAATGTTCCCTAAGCGTCTGTACACGGTCTGCCTTGAAACTGTCGTACAGGTAGCTGAAGAGAGCTGACGAGACAGGTCTGATGCTGTGCTCCGTCTGTTTCTTTTGGCAGTAACTGCTAAATACCGGTCTTCATTCGGCGTTGTAAATCGGGGGCGACCGGTGCTGTAACCTCTACTCACATTACCAACATCTTGGAATCGTTGCCAAATCCTGGAAATGACATTCTGGGCGATTCCAAGTTCCTCGGATACTTCCAGCTGGGTACGTCCACATTCCAGTCGTCCGATAATTCTACCACGTAAAAAATCATCCAAATGCTTCCTTTGTGCCATAACTATGCGGTTATTGAGCTGAAAGGCTTTTAAAGCGCTTGTGAACAATTTCACTTCTTTGCCACCATTCCTTATATACCCCTCTCTTACACTCGTCATTGTGACGTACTATCCGCGCCATCTGGTGGTTTCCTATAATTTGCATATTCTTCTTCAAGATGTGTGTGATAATACTACAGGTGAAATTTTTATTTTACAGTTCAATTTCTGTGTGATTCTGAATTATCCTTAATTTATGGACATGAGTGTAGAAGATCTCTAGTAAATGAAAGCTAAATATACAAAATATTAAGAATATTGAGGGCACTATGGCAAGGAGATAAAAAATAGTTGACCCGTATTCAAGTAGACTTCTTACAGTTGAATTTGCAATTTTAATTATATGCCAAAAGCGAAGCCCCTGGAATTAGCTACTATTGCTTTGATTGCATTCAACTTTTTAATAGCTTTCTTTTAAATATAGGAAATGTTGCTTGAAAGTGAGATTATAAAAGAAAAGGATATCAAGTGATCCATGGGATATTGATGCTGTATATCTGCAAATGGGAGTGGATATTGATTTTTTATTAAAAAAATTTACTGTTTCGCATTTTTCAAGTTGAAGTATGAATTTTCATGTTTCGCAACATTGAGTGGTTTTATGAAGAGTAAGTTGAAGTTTGAAGAGAACTTTATCGAGACTTTTAGCACTGTTAAATGGAAAAAAAAAAAGGTTGTCTGCATATAATAAGCATTTAGTGTGAGAGGGAATGATGTTAAAAATATGCCGCATGTAGATTCTGAATAGAATCTACATGCGAACTCAGCAAGTGGAAAATAGTTTAATCGAAATAGACTTTTTCTGTTTTAGGTAAAAATTCCTGTTATTGATGGGTTTTTTTCTAATGCAGCTGGCAAACACTTAGACAGCTTGATCTTGAATGCTTTAAGGCAAGCGCTGCACAGACGTTACTCACTTTGCATTACGTAGGGGCGCGTGTAAGTTGATGATAAGCCCCGGACGCGGAGTAGCAATGCCGCCGCAACGCCCTACGATCCTATTAGGGACTGGCACCTAAGGGTTTAAAGTGGATTCCGAACCACTACAAACACCCATGGCAACACCGGGATTTGAACCCGATATCTGTAGTACCGAGCGCCAGAGCGCTAGCCACTGGCCATTCTGGCCCAAATATTTTTAGTAATTTTAAGTTATTGTTCGAAGTGCCCGATTATTTTATAGAAGTCGAAGTAACTATTTGGCTTGACGTAACTATTTGGCTAGCTTGGCTGAGGAAGGTTAAAGATGCGACTTTCAGCGTTTTGATAGTTTCTTCAAATGAAACGGCTTGTCCGTGACAAAAGTTTTTAATCATTTGTTCAGTTTCCAAGGAATGTTGTGTTAGCAATTGAATAAGATTGCCTTTTGTAATAAAATTTGTAGAGGATGTAATGTTTGTTTGGGACAGAGTTTTCCTTTGAAATGTGATATACTCTTTTGGCTTCTATGAATGAAAGACAGTTTAGAGTTTTAAATTTTAAAAAAATATTTCTCCGTGGTACATTTAGAGTAGTTGTTGGCCGTGGTTTTGTGTTCCTCGTTGCAGTTAGTACGTTTAGAAACCTTTGTTGTACATATGACGTGATATATTGCAAAATTCACAGGCGGCAGAATCATTACAGGCTGGAGTTGGATGTATACAGAAAAAAAAAAAAAATTGCGACAGTAATGAGATTTGTCAAAAAAAAAAAAGAAAGAAACATTTTCCGTCGCGTAAGCCCTGATTTGATATGTTTTGCTAAAATTGTTCCTAATATGGTGGCTAAACTGGCATTGGAAGATTGTGCGTAGCTCATTTGCTTTCAAATCTTAGAAGTTTTGCTATGAAGAGCCGTTCTTCTCACTAAATTCAGTCGCAAATTCTGTAAGGCAGGTAAATGGGAGAATGTTATGGAGTAATCGGGTTTTGATTTTCTCCGGAAAAGGGGATGCAAAATCGGGATGAAGAAAAACTACATCTTTTATATTTAATAGTTTTCTGGCACTGCTATAATAATTGATAGAAATAATTAACTCGTCTTGTCAGATTATTTGCATATGATCGATATATGTGACATACACACAGACATTTCCTCGAACAAGTCTGTGCACCACGCGAAGTAGCGTATCACACACACAAAAACAAGTCGAGGGTCTAAAAACAACCCAGCTACGCGCCAACTCCGGAAACGAGCCGAGCAGAGAACAGGGGGCTGCCAGACCAGCTTGACGCACAATGTCATCATTCTCCGTGAAGCGCCTCCCCCGAACTCGCCATGATGACGGGCTTCAGGCTTCAAGGAGAACTTTGATGACCCCCCCCAACGAGTACGCTACACCAACAACCAACGAGTACGCTACAGAGCGCCACGGAATACCCACCGAAGCAAGCGTCAGCAGAATGGATTGTGAACCTCTTCGCCGCCACGAGGACGTTACCGGGGGATACCACGGGGAGGTGGGTCCACATCGCCCCCCGATATGTGTGGCAGTGGGGAATGTATACGATAAATTATCTTTCAATATTTTGTATGCGCCTTAGGGATCATTCTATTCTGCACTTCTCGAACGATAATGAAAGATCTCGTGGAATGTTAATTGTAAGTCTATTTGGATGTCATGATGGACCTTGAGCTAGATCTTCAGTAAAAGCATACTCCATTAAACTGAATTGAAAGCAATTTCCTCCATATTTGGTTCTAAAACATTCCCATTCAAAATATAGAACCCTCTCAAAACTACATTTAATAAAAATGAAAACTACACATTTTGCAACGAGCTAAAGTAAATCGTGAAGAAAGAAAAAAGTATATAAATAAATAGCTGACTTACCCAAGTTTAATATGAAAAGCAAAAAACAACAGAATAAACAAAAAATGTTATCTGAAGGAATCAAAATACCACAAATTGGACGAAGTGAGATAAATACAAAATGAGTTTTTACTCAATCACACATCCACTCAATCATACTTAACCCCTAATATACATTCAAACAATTATTTATTTATAACCCAGCGCATTTCTCAAATACGATTAATCATTATAATATTTTTAAGTAAATTAAAATCTTTTAATAAAAATTAATTTAAGCATTTGTATCTATAAAAAAATTGACCTTTTTTGTATGTGAAAAATCCGTCACTTTCGTATGTTTTCTGGTAAAGGCCATGTGTTAAAGATATTTATAATTATTCTAAATGAACACTTACAAAAATTTAATTGTTTCCCTCTTTTTTAATTTAAATGAAGTGTTTAAAAATAAATCAGGAATAACTCTTCCTTTGCTTTAATCTTTTACAAAAATTGTATATGTATAGTTTAATGAAATGTTGAAATAATTATGATGCGATGTTTATTTACATTACGTTATAGTAGGGTTACTTTACGTTGTGTCTGTTTTTTTGAGGGCCATCTATGATGTTTCTGTCGTGGGTTTCCATGAGAGGTTTGGTTTGTCGCCCTACGGTCATCTTGTGCACACGTTAGGCTAAACAGACCGGGACCTACAGTTCTAAGTGGTTTCCGAACTACTACAAACATCCAAGGCACCGCTGAGACTCGAGCCGAAACCTGTGGTACCGAGCGGCAGAGCGCTAGCCACTCGGCCACCAGGCCCTTCCTTCTGAGGAGAGATACTCAGATTGTTATTTGAGATAAGTATTACTTATCTTGTTTACAACCCATCATAATTTGCGCATATGAGAGCCAGATTTTGGTCTTAATTTCTACTTATACCAACAGCCGAACTGACGCATTGATTACAGCGACGTCATAATGACCGAATAAGAAGGCATCCAATACTCGAAGGATAGAGTTAAAAAAAAAAAAATTCTGAAGAAATAGAATAAAAATGCTGCTCTGATATAGTGCCTTTTTTTATTTAGGGAATTTTATATGCGCCGCAATAACACCATTAGTTCTAACTGTACAGAATTTTAAAAAAATTTTATTTTATTTTTTTCCTTAATAAAATAATTTTCTTTACTTATTTTTTTATTTTCCTATTTTCACCACTTGTTTTTAAACTTTTATTTTATCAATTTGCTAACATTATTTATGCAGTCACACTAATTAAGTATTTAAATATTAATTCTGATTAAGCGCTAAAAGAACAGTAAATCTCGATGGAACTCCTTAATTGAACCCCTCCCGCATTGCATTGTAACCGCCGTAACCCAAGTTCAAATCGTAGTCATGCCAATTTTTTTTCCATCGATGTTTCTAAGATTTTTGGAGAAAGTCGATGTTAGGCCTTATTTTAGTATTATTTGTATTAATTAGAAAAATTTAATTTTATACTAATATTATTTCATGGTTGTTATACACTTCTATCCGTTATCCATTACCTGTTCATATAATAATTAAAATCAACTTCGCCCGCTAACGTCTAGTTTCATTTGTTTTGCCTTGCACTTTCTTTTCGTTTCTTTTACCTGAGTGCATTGTTGTACTGCAGATGATTGTTTGTGGGAATGATCATGGATGATCACACCTATACGAGAGAGAAGGAAGACGCGAGGGAAGTCACAGCGGAGGGCAGTTTGAGCCCTTTTCAGGACCAGCTACCGCCGGAGTCTCCCAAGCGCAGTGGCAGACCTGTTCAATCCCCGTTGAGGTGTGCACGATGTTGCAAAACATTCAAAATGAACTTTCAAATGATCAA
Organism: Caerostris extrusa; assembly: GCA_021605095.1. Lineage (NCBI taxonomy): Eukaryota > Metazoa > Arthropoda > Arachnida > Araneae > Araneidae > Caerostris > Caerostris extrusa. The sequence continues at coordinate 104,048 of BPLR01002577.1, forward strand.
GAAGAACTGACCTCATACCAGATATGTGTCAGCCTAAAGTCTTCTTCTGAAACACCAGGAATGACTGAAATCCTGAGAAATGCTATGGATTTGGTTGAAAGCAAAATTTCCCTGCCATCTCCACAAGGTAAGACTTCTTGGATCTTTCCCTATTAAAACTTGTATTATTCACTATCCTCCTTCAACTTCTCATAAAAATTTTAAAACGAATTCTCTTTCTAAGCAAAATCCTCTGATGCGCGCGACTGAAGAAGATAGCGATTTTCAACTTCTCCCCAAACGCAACTCTGTTAAAGTGCCTACTTTCTTTTCTCCCAATGCTATTTCTACGTCTAATAAATTCATGAACCTTGTCAACCTAACTGAACCCGACCCTCCTCTGCTGCAGGCTCCAAAATCCGCCAATCTTGGTCCGCCGAGCGGAAAATATCAAAGCACAGCTTAAAACCCATCAAGGACTCATTCAAAGATATTAAAATCACTCTCTCCGGAAAACTTTTCAAAATTTTTGCCAAAGACTCTCACAAACACCGCAACGTTACTAAATTCCTACAAAATAACAAAATGGACTTTTATCTAATTACGCCCCTTAATGAAAGGCAAATTAAAGCCGTCATCAAAGGTCTTCATCGAAATACGCCTGCAGAGGAAATTGGGCAAGAACTGTCGGACCTCAATTTCAAAATTCTAAAGTTACTCAACTTACCAACCTCAAAACCAAAACTCCAATCGCCGTCGGGCAAATAGTACTCCCTCGTACAAAAGAAAATGAAAAGATTTTTGATCTCACCACTCTCTCCTATCTCACCGTAAAAATAGAAAAAATTTAATAGACGACCTGGCACCACCCAATGTTATTCCTGTAACCGTTTTCATCACAGTTCTGTAAATTGCTATAGCACCCCCCGATGCTTGAAATGTGGAGAAGCCCACAACACAAAGCAATGTACTATAACCGAAAAAATTGAAAACCCCACTTGCATTAACTGCGGCCAGGGAGGCCATCTCGCTGCTTGGCGCGAATGCCCAAAATTCCATAAACCAAGAATTTCCCTCAAAATCCTGCTAACCCCCGCAATTTCACCCCCTATCGCCAAGTCACCAATAACTTCTCTTACGCCAATATCGCTGCCAGCAACATCACCCCTCAAATTCCTCCGAAAATCACTCCTACTCAAATCCCCAAATTCAAACTGATGCTACTAATAATACGGAAATTTTTTTCAATTACTCTTTATTTTGAAAGAATTTGTAAAACTCTTCGCTAGCGATGGAATTAAATCAATCTTCATTAACATGCAAGCTGCTCAAACTAAAGAAGACAAATTATTTACTATATTGCATGGATTTTCCACTTTATACAATAATAAATCAAATTAATGTCTGATCCCTTCACTGGACTCAAAATCTGCTACTGGAATGCCAACGGCATCTATTCTAAATTGACTGATTTTAAAAACTTTGTTCATAATCATAATCCAGATGTTATTCTCCTTCAAGAAACTATGCTTAAACCCACCCAAACTATCTTCATTCCAAATTATAACTTCTTTCGTAATGACGGTCCACAAAACCCTGTCTCAGGTGGCACTGCAATACTCATCAAAAACAATATCTCTCATCACGAAGTTCCCACGCCCTCCCTCAAAAGCATCAAAACAAATATCATCTCTGTCCACTTCGCTAACATACCCCCTCCCCCACCACCATTGCTTCTATTTATGTTCCTTGCCCCATCACCGCATCCGATCTCCTCGCTGATCTCACTACTCTCCTATCCATCAACAACAGTTCAATTCTCTCCGGCGACTTCAACTCTCATCATAGCCGATGGGGTTGTCATACCAATAGCTATACTGGCATCAACCTTCTCAACTTTTTCTGTCCTCACTGGTTTTGAGATCATTGCACCCTCCACTCCCCCAGATACTGTCTGAACTCTTCTTCTGTTATTGATCTCACGATCCTTAATAACTTCCATTACACTTACGACATCACCTCCCTCTCCGAACTTTCCTCAGATCATAATCCAGTTCTTCGCAATTTTAATGTTAATTACATCACACTCAATATTCCCCTAAAGTTTCCACCAACTGGAAAACCTTTACCAAACAGCTTTCTCAGAACACTCCCCTGTTTCCTTCAAATATTGATAACAGCAATGATCTCGAAACCACTGTGGATAATCTCGCTACTAATATCATCCCCGCCTACAATCTTGCTTCTAAACCTCTTCATAACAAAAGCACTTATTTCCTTCCGCCTCCAATCAAACGCCTAATCACGCAACGAAATAGAGCAAGGAAAAATTGGCAAAAGTATCGTGACCCTTTCTCCAAGCATCTCTACAACAGAGCACAAGCTATTCTCCGAAAAAGAAATCAAAATCTATAACGAATCTACTTGGGCAACTGAACTCGCCGCGCTTAACCCTTTAACGGGCACAAGCCGTTTTCTTTCAAAATTTTTATTTTACGTTCTAATTAGAGAAAAGAAGCTCATTTATGACCAAAAAGTATTTTTTAATTTTGTTGCTGTGGCTGTTGTTTATAACAGGGCTGGTAACATATTTACCACTGCCCTATACAAGCAATGACATTTTACTGATTTATTCAATAGAAAATATGAAATATAAATAACTTCACCAATAAATATGCATTTTGTAAAAACTATTTATTACTAATTATTTCTAAACTAAAAATATATTAATTACACATGAAATAAGTGGTAGAAAAACAAATACGATGTAAATTACCAAATATATTATTTTTTAATTATTCTATTGAAACAACATAAAACAAGGAGTTGCACACAATGGAACATCACATGTTCAACATAACACTTTTGTCCATTTCTGGTTAGTTTTGGTGCTACAATGTTTGCACCTTTTGTATGCTTGCCGTTTTTCTGGCATGTGTATTTGAACATTAGTTGTTCTGATTTCCTGTGGAATGCCAATTTCCTTTTCGTTGCAACCCAACTTGATTGCAACTTTCGATTTTTACTGCTAAATCCTCCTATTACCCCAAGAGCTATTCTTAACCTAACTTCTAGAGGCGAATTTTTAGCTACGTTATGATTATTCACGTACAATATATATAAATTTACTAAACTATCACATAAAAGAAAGTAAAATAACCTATGTCACCACTTCTTTGATTTTCTACTTGAGCTATACGAAGATTTCAAGTGGTTAAATTTATCCTCCCTCCCACCAACTGGAAAACCTTTACCAAACAGCTTTCTCAGAACACTCCCTGTTTAATTCAAATATTGATAACTGCAATGATCTCGAAACCACTGTGCATAATCTCGCTACTAATATCATCACCGCCTACAATCTTGCTTCTAAACCTCTTCATAACAAAAAAGCACTTATTTCCTTCCCCTCCAATCAAACGCCTAATCACGCAACGAAATAGAGCAAGGAAAAATTGGCAAAAGTATCGGACCACTTTCTCCAACATCGAACAACAATTTCTCTACAACATCGAAAACTGACAAAAGAGGAAATTTAGCAGTTTACGAGGCCCCAACTGCGATCTACCGGTTGAAGCGTGAAACACTGATACCGAAGGTCGGTTTCTGCTAAGGGGCGATAGTAAATAATTTACCACATGGTGCTGGGAATCAAACCGCGTGGTGGTAATATATTTACCACCGCCTTACAAAGGGTTAATACGGAGGATTCCTCCCTTTGGATTACAGCTAAAAGATTAAAAAAGAAACGTTCTAGCATCCCCGCACTAACCTCTAACGACCTCTCACTCTCTACCACCCTCACCGACTCTCACAAAGGCGAACTTCTTGCTGATAGCTACCAGGAAAAATTCTCTGAAAACAACATCTCTGATACTAACACTGAAAACATGGCCTCCGACTCTCTCATGAACTTCTTTCTTCACCCTTATCCCACTTTTTTTTTTACGCCACTTCCTTCTGATATCATCAACTACATTAAATCTACTAAAATTAAAAAGCTCCTGGTATAGACAATATTACCAACAAAATGCTCAAAAATCTCCCAACCTCCACTATCTTTTTGCTAACTCATATTATTAAGGCAATTTTCTGCCTTGCTCACTTCCCTACTAAATGGAAAACTACCCGCATTCTCCCAATCCTCAAAACCTGGCAAAGCCCCCACTAACCCCACCAGCTATCGACCTATCTCTCTTCTTCCGACTCTCAGTAAACTCACTGAAAAAACATCCTCAGCAAATATCTTGATTTTATTTATACTGTGGCGGCTTTGTAAAGGTTGCGTAGTGTTATTAAAATTTCAGACGGCAAAATAAAAGACGATAATCAATTTTCACATTTACATCTTTATTCGATTTCTAACGCCAACTACGTTCTGTTTTTTTTTATTCTAGCGGGAAAATTCTCTTTCTAACAGTGAAAGTAGAAGTTATTCAACTCTTACTCCATTTTCCATCAATAGGTGTCGCTACATCACTCCCCTACCAGTAACAAAGTTACGTTACTTTGAAAATGGTAGAAGAATTAATATATCTATACAAATATTAGCGAACAAATACACATTGATACAAATTTAAATTGCACAAAATAATTACAAATACAATTACATACAAACATTTACATACAATAAATCAAGTTAATTTTTAATATGGACATGAACGAATTATAAGTTTGAAGAAAAGTCAATAATGTCATTGAAACGAACAGGAAGTTTTACTTGTCTTCCACAACGTGTTGTTGTATTTGGTTGTGCAACTTGCTGACTTGGTATAAATGTTTGCTCACGCGGCAGAGATGTATGATCATTTGATGACGTTGGATTCAGAAGTTCATTAGGTTGTAACACATATGCCGGTTTTAATCTATCCACTGAAATATTAACTTGTTTATTTTTAATTGAAAGAAGAAAGTTTTTCGGGATCTTTGCAATACCAAATAGGGTCCTTCATATGGGGTTCTACAGGTTTTTTAATTCTGTCAATTCGCAGAAACACATGTGACCATGTGTACAAATCTTTGGAATAAAGATCTTTTGTTTACATTTGTTTTTGATTGGTATGGTTTTAAGTCGGCCATCTGTTTTCGAAGATTGCTTACGAAATTATCATCAGATATTGGCAATCTGGATTCTTCAAAGAATTCGCCTGGTAATTTAATAGTTTTGCCATAAACCATTTCAGCTATTGTATACTTACAGTCCTCATGTAGAGCAGCTCGCAAACCCATAAGAACCGTTGGTAATGTGTCCGTCCAACGAACGTTGTTATGACATCTAATAGCTGTTTTCAAGGTACGGTGAAGACGTTCAACTTTTCCATTACTCTGAGGATGGTAAGAAGATGTATGGTTTTTTTTAACACCACATAGCGAAGCTAAACTTCGAAATAGTTCTGAAATAAATTGAGTAGGTAATAACACAAGTAGGTACACCAAATCGGGTAATCCAATGCTCATAAAAAGCTTTTGCTATACTTTCTGCAGTGATATTTGATAACGGTACCACTTCCATCCAAGAGGTAAACCGATCAATACACGTCAAGCAGTATGCGTATCCATTAGAAGGTGAATAAAGTCCAATTAAATCTATATGAACGACACTAAATCTGTCATCTGGTGCTTGAAATTGTGAATATTCTGATTTTGTATGTGTAGTTATTTTATTTTTCTGACAGTTGATGCAAGTTTGAGTCCACTGTTTAACATCTTTTTCATATTTGACCAAATGAATCTTTTAGTTATTTCTTTTACAGTAGTTCGAATTCCAGAATGAGCTAAACTGTGAATTGTATTAAATATTGTCATCCGAAAATTTTTGGTATGAGTGGTCTGATAGTGGAAGTAGAGGTATCACAATACAAGAGCTTTCCTGATGGCAATTGGTGTTCTTTAAAATGTAATGATTTGGAATGTAATTTCAATTCTTGCAGTTCATCATCATTAATTTGTGCATCTACTATCAAGTCATAATCAACAATAGGGGAATCGATGTCCTTAATTCTAGATAGTCTGTCTGCTACCACATTGTTTCGACCACTGATATGGTATAGGTTAGTAGAGAATTGTGAGATATATTGTAGGTGTCTTAATTGTCTGGGGGATGCTTTATCATTGTTTTGCTTAAAAGCAAATATTAACGGCTTATGATCAGTATAAATATCAAAATCTCGACCTTCAAGTAAATGCTTAAAATGTTTAATGGATAAATATATACCCAAAAGTTCACGGTCGTAAACGCTGTAATTTTTCTGAGCATCATTAAGTTTTTTAAAAAAATGCAATTGGCTTCCATCCATTTGGTTCTTTTTGTTGAATGTTGAATAACTGATCCAATAGCCCACTCAGATGCATCTGTGAGAAGTGCCAGAGGGTAATCCAAGTTGGGATATGCCATTAACGCTATTTGAGCAACATCCTGTTTGCATTTTTCAAAACTTTGTCTAGTTTCATCGGTCCATGGTATTTTGCGTCGATTTTTTTTTGTAGATCCTTTCAAAAGTTCATGTAGAGGGGCTTGAGTTTTTGCGGTATTATTTATATAATTACGATAAAAATTGATCATTCCTAAGAAGGAACGTAATTCGTGCATAGTTTCTGGCAATGGATATTCTATGATAGCTTTGATTTTTGAGGTTGAGGTTGTGAGCCTTCCTCAGATATTTGATAGCCTAAAAAATCTATTATAGGTACTCCCAAAACTGATTTGCTAATATTAATCCGTAGACCATATTTATCTAAACGCTGGAAAACTATTTTAAGATGTGAACGATGTTCTTCCTCGCAAGAAGAGGCGATCAACACATCATCTAAGTATGGAAACACAAAGTCTAGACCATAAAGAACTTCATTTATAAACCTTTGAAATGTTGCAGGGGCATTTTTGAGACCAAAACTTATCACATTGAATTGATAAAGTCCAAAAGGTGTGATAATGGCAGTTTTTGCCTTATCTTCATCTGCTACAGGAATGTGATAATATGCTTTAGTAATGTCAATTTTAGAAAATATAGCTTTATTAGTTAAAATATGTTGAAAATCCTGGATTCGAGGTATGTTATATCGATCAGGTATAATTAAATCATTCAATCTTCTATAATCACCACACGGACGAAAAGAACCATCTTTCTTTTTGTTACTATATGTAAGGGACTTGCCCATTCTGAGCTAGATGAACTAATAATGTTATTGTCTAGTATATATTTAAATTCTCTTTTAGCTATTTCCAACCGTTTTGGATCTAATTGTCTTGCTTTACAATTTATAGGTTGTCCTTTAATTACAATATGATGTTTTACATTATGTGTAACATTTGAAACAAAAAATTTGATTTTGTTATATTGGGATACATAGAAAATAAATCTGAATATTTACATAAGCTGCTCGTTGTATTTACACTTTCATTAATAGAGATGGATGCAATGTCACCATAAACTGCAAGGTTAGTTACACCATCAATTAATCTTTTATGCTTTATATCAATTAATAAATTGAACTTATTTAAAAAATCTGCACCTAGTAAAGGTTTACTAATTTTAGCCACAATAAACGGAATTGAAATTTTCGGCGCAAACCTAGATGAAGATTTAAAATTTCTGTACCAAAAGTATCGATTGCAGTATTATTTGCAGCATATAATTTATAGTCACTAATAAATTTGTGTTTAGAAGTATAAGGAATAAGAGTTACGCCCACTCCACTGTCAACCAGAAAGCGTAAACCCGTTTTTTTTTATCGTTGACAAATAGACGGAATTGACGGCAATGTGTTGTATTGTCATCAGCAGAATCTGCCGCTAATTCTGTTGCTGATTCTGGTTTTCGAAGGATTATTTTTCCATGCACAGGGAGCTTTGCATTTATCAGGAAAACATTTTTCTCGAAAACGAAAATGGTAATAACAGTATTTGCCAGAAGGATTGTGAGAGTGATTGCGAGACTTACTTCGATGAGAAGAAGAGTATCGACCGCTATTTTTTGTTTGGGAACGAGAGTTCCTTGTGACACTCAGTTTTTTCGTTTATTATCCAAAGATGCAATTTGTTGTCGTAACTCAGTTATGGCATCTGATCCTAATGAAACATTATTGCTTACGCAGTAAAGTTCTTGTTTTGGTTGCATTTCAAGAATACGATCCGCCATTAATGAGAGTTTCTCAATTCCTTCATCACTAACTAGTAAAACATTCCGCCCGGAATTAAGCATTTTTGTAGAAATAATGTTGTTAGCACTTTGTCAGTAATTCCATCAGTAGCCAGGTTTCTCATTGTTTGTAAAAGTTGACTGGGTTTAAGATCTCCCAAATCAAGTCCTGTAAGTAGTCTCTGAAGACGCTTATTTTCGCTTTCTTTAAAAGTATTCAGCAAACGTTCTTTTGCAGCGGTATATTTTGTTCTATTATCAACACTTATAATATCCCACAAACTTTCAACAAATTTCGGTTCTAATTGCGAAACTAAGTAGTTGAATTTTGTATCCTCGGCTGTTATTCTATAAATTGAAAACTGTGCTTCAACTTGAAAGAACCATATTTCTGGTTTTTCTGCCCAAAAAGGAGGTATTTTGACACTTACCAGCGCTACTTCATCTTTTTTCGCCGATCCATTAGTTTCAGTTATTTTGTAAATAATTCACGGTTTGCAAACAATTCACGGGTCACCAAGTATGTAGCGGCTTTTAAAAGTTGCATAGTGTTATTAAAATTCAGACAGCAAAAATAAAAGACGATAATCAATTTTCACATTTACAACATCTTTATTCGATTTCTAACGCCAACTACGTTCTGTTTTTTATTCTAGCGGGAAAATTCTCTTTTAACAGTGAAAGTAGAAGTTATTCAATTCTTACTCCATTTTCCATCAATAAGTGTCGCTATAATACTAATAATATTATGTCTCCTCATCAATTCGGCTTTGCTAAGAACCTTTCAACCACCCATCAGCTTTTACGTGTCACTGAAATCATCGCACAAGGACTCGCCACAAAATCTGCCGCTGGCATCATTTTCCCAGATATTGCTAAAGCCTTTGACAGGGTCTGGATTAATGGACTTATTCATAAACTCATTTACTATAACTTCCCGTCGCACCTTATTAACCTAATCTGCTCCTTTCTCTCTAATCGTAAATTTGTTGCCTGTGTCAAACATCATGATTCCTCCCTTAGACAAATGTCTGCTGGAATTCCCCAAGGTTCACTGCACTTATTCACTCTTTTCATGAATGATATCCCTGTCTCTCCTGAAACCTCTCTCAGCCTTTACGCCGATGACACAGCCATTATTGCACAAAACAGAAATACTACTTACCTTGTTAAACAACTTCAAAGCCATATTAATCTTCTCGAAACCTGGCTTACTAATTGGAAAATTAAACTCAATGTTACTAAAACCGAAGCTGTTTTCTTTTCGCGTAAACAATATCCCACCCAAACAGTCTCTATCTACGGAGAGAATATCATCTGAACCAATAAAGTTAAGTACCTTAGAATTATTTTGGATAAAACGCTAACTTACAATCAACACATCCTTCATCTTCGAGAAAAATTCAATAAAGCTATTCGCACCTTTTACCCTTTAATCTGCAGAAAGTCTCATACTTCCATCCAAATAAAATTGCTGCTGTACAAAGTTATCTTCGAACACTCATAACCTACGCGAGTCCAGTCTGGGGATCAGCCGCCAAATCTAACATCGCCATCGTTAGCCGCCGGCAAAGTGAAACACTCCGTATGCTTATAAACGCAAGCTGGTTCTTCCGCAACACCGATATTCGTCGCTCTTTAAAATTGCAGACTCTCCCTCAATTCATCTCTAAACTAGCGCATAACTTTTACACTAACATCCCAAACATCGATAACGAGCTGCTTAAACGACTCCCAGAATATGATATAAACAATCCGAAGAACTCCAAACGCCCGCGAACCTCACTGCTAATTAGCTGACATGTTTATTATCCCCGCGCTCAAGATTTCGATTTTTGTCATCCACAGAATGTTTTTCTCCCAAAAGCGCTGACCTAGATTCATATTTTGACTTTTTTTCACAGTTCGCTCTCCGTTCTCTTAGCTTATTCTTTTTTAATCAATGTTTCCCTTTTTTACTTTTCGCTTTTGTATGTTATTTCCCTATTAATAATTTTAATGACAATAAATAAATAAATAAAAAAAAAAAAAAAACTCCTCTCTTTTATTTATTTTTCTATTTATCTAATTTATTATTATTATTATTATTATTATTATTATTGGGCAAGATCTCCATCATCATTGTTGAATAAAGATGTCGAGTGCCTGAACGCGAAGCGCTCATCTACTCAATGGTATGTGAAGGCAGTAGGAAAGAAAAGTCATGGTAAATAGATAATAGTAATCGTATGATTTGAGAGAAAAAAAGAAGAAAGTAAGAAAAATGTAATTCATCGGTGATGGAAACGTAACAAGAAATTTATGATCAGTAAATATGCGCTGAAGTAAAATATCTAAAAAAGCGATAAGTGAGCAGGAAATTATGGTGGTTTGAGGCTTCGATTCCATTTAGAAGTAGAGAAAGGATACTTGTATTTTCCATTCAATTGCGTAAATATAGTTTGTGCCTTGATGAGAGGATTTTCGTGAGTAGCAATGGTATTGAAGAAATTTCTAGAAAGTTTAGTAATATAGTTGTCAATAGAGTCAATTTTTAAATCTTGATGAATTGTAGAGTTGCGGACAAACCAGGGTGCTCCAGTGATAATACGAAGAAGTTTGTTTTGAATAATTTGTTAGATTGTGCAGCTAGACCCCAGATTGGGGCAGCATAGGTAAGGATAGGCCTGAGAACTTGTTTGTAGAGAAGAAGTTTGTTTGACAAAGTTAATTTAGAAAATTTATTAATGAGTGGTAGAGTGAGATAAAATTTTTCCAACATTTTTTCTTTGATTTTTTGAATACGAGCTCGAAACGTAAGTTTATTGTCTATAATTAAGCCGAGATATTTAATATTAGTCGCCCATTCAATTTGTTGATCAAAAAGGGAGAGATTAATATATGGTTGTCTGGCGTGTCCTTTTCGGAAAATGATAGCTTGAGATTTAGAGACATTAATTGCGATGCGCCATTTAGTTAGCCAATTCTCTAGGATATTCAGAAAATTTTGAAGATATTGATGACATAAAGAATAGAAGCACCTTGGGCAAGAGCAGCAGAATCGTCAGCAAATAGGCAAGTGGAAATGTTAGTGCACTGAGGAAAGTCATAGGTAAAGATATTGTAGAGAATAGGACTTAGCACGCTTCCTTGAGGTGTACCAGCACAAATACGACCGATTTTGGAGAATTCATTATGAAGTCGAACTTGAAAGGTTCTATTTTTTAAGATAATTTGTAATGATAAGTGTGATCCAAGTTGGAAATTGAAGTTTGATCATTTTAACAAATCGTCGTTTCGTTACCCCAAAAATATATTTCCCATAAAATATATTGGTATTGTTTTGGGAGGATGGGTTTTTCGTGTGCTTGGCCACTTGCGAATTTTTACATTTTCATTAAAATGAGTAATTTTCTTTTTTGTAAATTTCTTTCATGAGCTTTTTATACATAATATTTTTTTACAAAATAATTGAGTAATTATTAAATAATTTAGTAAAAAATTAAATCAGTAGAAAAATTAATGTAAAATTGCTTCAATTATCTGGTGAGAATAAAGGCAATTTTATTTCAAATTAAAAATGAAATTTTTCAAAGTAACGAAAATCATTCGGAATTCTTTAGACTTTTAAGATTGTTATTATGAGTTTGGTTCTTGAATTAAATTCCGAATTTAATGGGGGTTTTTCCCCCCATTCTCATTTTACGGTTACACTATTGGTCAATTTATCGAGGAAGGTTAGTTTTGTTTCTGTTTACTGAGTCAGGTGACATGTGACTTTGAAGTGGAGGATATTTTAACTCAAATCATTTCAGGTTAGATTAAACTCTTATCTGTACTCGTTTGAGTTTTATTTGCTTGCGGGTTTCAAGAAGATTTATACGATATGTTTTTAAAAATTTGCATCCTTTTTTTGTTTGTAATACAGGTTAATGTATCTGCTACTTTAATATGTACATCTCAGGATCCTTGTAAATGTGTTCTGGGCCCTGGGCATGTTATCGACTTGCATACAGTCGGTTCCCCCGACCGCCCGCGGTATTACAATTTATTAAAAAAATTCTTTATTACAATTTTTAAAAATGTATTTATTAACTAAAAAAGCATATTCTCGTTTATTTCTTCCGCAGCACATTTCAAAAATTGTAAATGGTTTTTAAATTGGTATTTTTGCAATTGTTATAATTCAGCGAACATTACTTTATAAAAGTTTCATAATTGCAAAATATTTAACTTTTTTGTGTTAAAATTAAATATAATTATCTTTGTTTTTATTCATAAAAAATGACTACATACTGTACATGAAATTTGCTATATTTTTCAATGTGTTTTGCATGCCCTCATTAGGTTATCAAAGTACAATGTTTTAAAGATTGTTCAGTTTATGTCAATGGCTTCATAATTATTAATTAATCTTAAAATTTACTTTTTTTTTCAGGTTCTATGAAATTACAAATTCAAATTTTACAGGATTTTATTCCTATAATCCTTGTTTTGCTTTCAATTCTGAAGATAAATTTGCAACTGTAAGTAAAGGAAATATTCCTTGCAAGAATGCAGCTGTAAGTAAATCTATATATGTATATTTAATATTATATTATGTCAATTTTTTTAATAGTACAGATATATTTCTATATATTTAAAATTATTTTGTACTGTATGTATATGTAATTTGAGTTATTCCTATATTTAGGTGTATTCTCTTTAATATATTTGAAATACTCCAATCCATCCTGATGTATTATATTAAACATAGGGAGGTCTGCAGTTTTATGTTCTACTTGTTATTTGGCAATTCCCCTTCCGCTAACTTTTTTTTGGGGGGGGGGGGAGTTATTAAGTCTCTTCCCTTCCATACTCATTGAATGCTTCACTGTAATTATTAGTTCTGGGTCTCCAACTTGAATGCTTAAACAGCTGATAATTTTGCTCGTTTTTAAATTCTAATGATACAAATTTAAGAGGGTTCTCTTCCTTAAGCCCCCTGAATTATTACCTTAAAATTATACAATTTTAGAATCCCAATTTCTCCAACTAACAAAATGGCATTAAATAAGCCTTTTATTTTTATTATTATTATTATTATTATTATTATTATTATTATACTTCATGCATAAGTAGTTAGAAATGTTTTTATATTTTTAATTTTTGTGACACAGTCAATCATAATTTTTTTTTTGTGTTCATTCACTTTAAAATTGAGTACAACTCAATTTTTTAATTTTCAAGAAATTTTTTTTTTTTTAACAAATTCATTTTCTGCATATATTTACTGTGTTACTGCAATGTATATTTTTACATATTTTTCTGCATATTTTTACTGTTTAAAGTATGTGTGTGCTGGTCTTAAGGAAAATTAAAAAATATAGCTCATATAATGATAAACATGGTTGTCATGTTCTTTTGAAAACATTTTATACATTGCTAGTTAGGTAAAATTTTGGAATCAAAATAGGATTCAACCAAATTTAGAGATTCCACAGTGTAATTTACTTTGTAATCACTTAAATTTATCTGCAAATATTTAGTGAACGTTTATATGATCAAAAAATTTGAAATTACTAAATAACATTGATAAGGGATACTATAAGTGATTTAGAAACAAGCAAGAACCTAATTAAGTTAAAAATTATTTAAACTATAAAAGTGAAAAAAAAATTAATGATTTAATTAGTGAAGTTATATAACTTGACTAAATTCTGTTTGTCATTAGCGTCATAAACCTATTATGGCTAAGATTTTTACATTAAAAGATTCATCGGGCAAGAATGATTAAAAATAAGCATAAATTATGGAAATATATTTAGTTCCATCAATAATTAGTCATAAAGAACACATTTTGATTAAATGTTTTTGTGCAGTAAAAAATATAATTAGAATGCAGAACAGAACTTTATTGTAAATGGCTTTTAATGGTTCCATTTACACGATTTTCAATTATGCCCTATTTTTAAGGAACCAATTATCCATATACATATAGTTTATTGTATGTTTATAGATTAAGAAAAGCATAGTCTGTCAATGAATCATGTGGAATGGTAAACAACAACTGTTTTAACATTGTAAATGGATGAATCAATTACTTGTTGGGCATGCTAATCAGATACACAGGACATAAAGCTTCATCTAGTATTACTTTTAATGTTGTGCGTTGTAAAAATTTTAATTATTAAAAATTAAAATTGTTTTTATTACAATTAAAATTCTCTAAAATAATATTTCTTCCCTGTGACTGCTCTTTTTCAATCTGTCATGTCAAATTTTCTACATGATCGGAAGTATTTCAATTTTAATCAAATTTATGTTAGTTTTTCGTTACAAATAATAAAAACTAAAATCTAATGATAAATTTTGGGTATTATTGGCTATAATTATTCAGTTATGAGTGTTTTAATATAAATTGATCATTTTTTTAAATTTTATATTAAAGCTTCATAAGAGGCTGTCATAAATTGGTTATTAACAGATCCTGATATAATAATTAAAAATAGGACATACATATTTTTTACTGAAATTTTTCATTGAAGTTATTTGTTACTATCTTTGATTTTTGTTGCAAAGTAAATATTTTCATATATAATAATATTAACAAAATAAAAAATTGTATTTAAATATATAGTTATCAATTTCTTAGATTATGAGATACATATATTTCAGATATTTAAGCAGTTACTGACTGATTAAAATGTTTGAAAGAGTTTTATGTATATGGAACATCATGTTCAATGTACAGGCTGATAATTTAATTTATTTCAGTAAATAAAAAAATTGAGTCAACAGTAAAAAAAAAATTATGGATAAGTTATTAAATGCTAGTTATGCTCATGTTGATATTCTACTTGAACTTTGATTTAAATTTTATGATGTATGATTTCTTGCAATATCACCTCTTTGTTTATTTTATATTTAATTTTTTAATATATAAATTTAAGTAAAACTTGAATGAAATATTTTCTATATGCCTAAATGACAAGTTAATCTAAGATCATTAACTGATTACTCATTTTAATTGTTCATAAAACTGTTTCACTATCATTTAAGGCCTGTCTTAGAACTCCTGGTTCAGAAAGTGGTGAACCACCAGAGGAGCATGCAATTGGAATTCAAAGTACTGGTCAATTTCAAGCCAGCATTGATGGGACTATGGAAATTTTTTACAAGGCTCCAGGTGCTAGACAGTAAGCAAATATTTCATTTTTCATTCAAATGCCATATAAGCTAATGTATATTTTATGTTCTTCCTTTTTATGTGAAGTTATTGCATTAAATTTTATAAATTACCAGTAAAAATTCATTGATTTGTGTGTAATTTTACAGATTTTGCATTTTTACAGATATATTTTTGTTCAATTTTCAAATATTTCGTCTCTAATTATAAACTGCAAGAGTTTTCTTTTTAAAAATTCTGATATTGATTGATTAAAAAGAACAAATTTCATGCTGTTGAAAAGTTATTAATGAGAACATTAATATTGGATATAATTTCATTCACAAATATAGTAAAACAAATGAAATAAAAGCAGCAATCAAAAACTTTTCTTTTTTTTTTTTTTTCTTTTTTTATTAAAATGTTGATATTATATCTCAATAGAAATTTTTAAATAATTAAAATTTTTCTTTTGTATTTCAGTTGTTACTCTATTGCATTTTTTGCTTAGAAATCAATTTCAAAATTGTACATTTCTTTGAAGATGTCTCCATCTCAAAATTAATAATTTTGAATTAAACAAATTTTATTTATATTTGAATCAATTACTTCAATATCAATTTTTTTGTTTGATTTACTCATTGCAAACATAATTGTTAATACTACTGAAATTTTCTATACTACATATCAAATTTTTGGAAACTGGGAGAAAATTGCTTATTCCCTCAATTATTTTTGCCTTTCCAGTAAAATCGCAATAAAAATTTTAAAAGATAGTACCATATGGTTTTATTTTACTTTTGCTTAGAAATCATCTGAAATCTTAAACTTATTTCAGATATAAAGAAGTAAACATATTTAGAAGAAGTAGATATTTTTGAAATTTTGGAGTTTAATCGCCCATTACTGATCAACCATGTTGTAAAAGATTTTTTTAAATAAAGATCATGTATCATGTTGTGCATTTTAAATATTCTTTTGAATTTATCTAAGACAAAAACCTATTGCATCAGATTATTCTAATATGAATGTGCAGTAACCGTATGTAAATTTAAATAATCTTTAGTATGTACATAATTTTATATTTTTAAAACATATTGTATATTTCAATATTTGTTAATATATATATATAATGCATTAGTAATTGTATTATATAATTCTAATTGTTATTTTCTTTCATATAAAAAATATATATTCGAAAATGTATTTAATTTTGTATAGCTATGTTTAAAAAATATTTTGATTGGAAATTGTTATACTAGTGGGCTAAGGATTAATTTGTTTATAGCATGATTTTTACCTTTTATAAAATTTTTAAAAATTTATATCAATACAAATTTTGATAGAAAATATAAAATCTTATTATCTTATTTAATAAAGAGATTTTTTTTTTTAAATGTATTTCAGTTGCTATTGGGAAAAAAAAAGCTTTAGCAAAATATATGAATCTTTTAGTTTGTTTCTAGCTGTAAATCTTGTTTTTAAAAGTAATATTTAATAGTTGACATTATAAAGTTAATAATTTTCTATAAAATTTTTATCTACTGGATTTGTAACATTTTAAAATCAATTACAGGAACTTGACAGTTATATTACAGTGTGACAATACTACTCTTTACCATCTGTCAATTAACCAGCCTGAAACTTCTGAAAATGGAAGTGTTGTAAGTTATTTTGTAAATGAAAAATTATATATAAAATGTGCATGCACTTGCATGCTTTTACAATATACATATATATAAATAATTTCATCTCTGTATGTGTAAAAACAATACAAAAGAAAATATTTATGAGATAAATCAGAAGATGTAGAACATTAATGATTAGAATTACTTGCATCTTATTTTTAAACTATAAATTAAAATCAAATTATTATATGATCCAGACAGAATAATGCAACTTCATTAAATGATTTTTTTTTTTTTCATTTGTTAAATGAAAAGTAAATTATATCTTTATCAATATGTTTGGATTTTAGGTAATGACTTTATCTACAAAATGTGCATGTGAAAAAAATAGTTGTTCAGCTCCTACTCCAGATGAGAAGCCTTCACATGGATTATCAGTAGGGAGTAAATTGCTCATTGCGTAAGTATCTTATAACTTTTCTCATTATATGGAAATAAAGTTTTGTTATGTTAGTGTAATATATCAAAACTTCAATTTTACAACGAGAATAAAAATAAAATTATTTTTCTGGTCGAAAATGCATGAATTACTAGTGAACATAATATTTAAACTTTCACCTTTTAAAAAGTTATGAATATAAGATTGATTTTTTTAAATAGTTTATTAAACTACTGTAGTTTCCCTCATAATGAACAATCATAATTTTTAGCATTAAATATGAAAAGATTTATGCTTAAACCAATTTCTTTGAATTTTCTAATGCCATTAAAATTAGGTTTTTATATTTAACCTAGAATATAACATTGTTTAAGTATTAGAAACTGTGTTGATATTTAAATATGCAAAAAAAAAAAAAAATTATAAAAAAATATATACAGTACAAACATGAAAATATTTACAAGAATTTACATTTTTTTTTTTTTTTTAATTGTATTTCCATAAAATAACTACATTTTTAAAATACAAGAATGTTTTAGAAGTGACGAAAAAGAAAATTTAAAAATTGATTTATTTGATTGTAAATGAATGAAGTTAAAAAAAATTCTAATTGGCCATTGTAACTAAATTAAATTGCTTGGCGATTTAATGGCCATTTTTTAAGAATTGTAAAGCCTATTATGTAATTATGCTTCAGCATTTCCTGAAATAGTACATCTGAAAATTTATGAAGTTTTATTTTTTCAATCGAAAATATGCAAAGAAGCAATGTAGTAGTGAATTGTAAAAAAATATTTATTATTTTTTATGGTATTTAGTAAAGAATTCATTATATTTTCATTCAACTTTTTTCATTATTATAAAGGATATGAATGAAAATGATATAGCTCTTGAAAATATGAACATTTTTCATTCTTTGCTTATCATTAAATTATATAATATATATTCCTTTTTCATTTAACAAATATATAACAATTCTTCATCATTTGTAGAGTTAAAGGGAAGGTTTTTAGGAATTAGTGAATGACTTTAAGCTAAAGAAGGAAATTTCCTACCTTAATGATATACTTTCTCCTAATGATTATCAAGCGTGAGCTGAAAACTTCCACGAGATAGAGGAGGAAAATTTCATCTTACTGCACAACTACTTTTAGATAAATACCAGAGCTGCTTTAACTATTTGTTTATTGTGCAAGTTTCTATTTAGAAAACCATAAGTTTAATTTTTATATTAATAGCATAGGTTAGTGTGTAAAAACAACTGGCATCTGGATCAAAAGCAAAAAAAAAAAAAAAAATGAAGACAATTGTTTGAATTTATTGCATCTGAAAATTGTTAAAATAAATTGAATTTTTAGTAGATATTTTACTTCATGAGTATATTTTCATCTTGTTTGTTATTATAGTTTGCAAGTAGTGACTTGTACATTATAAGCATGGCACATCCAAAATTCTATATATTCGAATGTTTTTTTTTATTATCAATATTTGACATTTTTCATTAATGAAATAATTTTTATGCAAAAAAAACTTTTATAGTACTACTGCACACAAACATTTTTTTTTATAAAGAAGCACATATTTGTTTTAAAGTTTATCATAGCAATTTTTTAGAATTTTCCTCGTAGAAATATACATGTCAAGAAATTTGTTTGATTCTTTTGTCTGAGGTATACTCATTCTACTAGATAAATACCCCCCCCAAAAAAAAAAAGCCATTATATTCACTAAACAAGTGCTTGTCTGTAATCAGACAAATTCTATACTGAATTGTGCCAGATTCTAGTGCACAACCACTTATCTATAAGGAAAAATCGTAAAGTTTTTAAAGTTCATTATAGTCAGGAAATTACAGTATATAATTTGTTTTATGGGTATTTAAAAAATTGAAAGAGTGTTTAATATTTACTTTTAAGGTTTGTATAATTTTTTGTTGTGTATTCAAGGTGGATTATTAATATTACTTAAAATCTTTTTTTTTTTTTTTCTTTTCCCCTAGGTTTTTACAATAATGCTGGCCTATTTCATCATAGGTATGGTGTGGAATTTTTGCAATGGTGCTCATGGAACAGAACTTGTTCCAAATATTGATTTTTGGAATGAATTGCCTAAATTAACCATAGTAAGTAATAATCTATTTCTTTTATAATAAGATATTATTCAAAGAAAAATATTTGAAGAATAACTTATAATAGATAATTTTTAAATTTTCTAAAAATTAAAAAATATTAGATATTAAAATTCTTGGTGTGCATACAAGATATATTTTGAGGACATTTTATTTCTTTTTTACAAATTTCTTAAAGAAGAGATTTGTTAAAATAAATCATGTAAATCTCTTAAATTAATTCATTTAAATTATTTTTTATTATCTGTATGTATTGTAGTAGAGTTGTAATAATTCAGAGCTTTACTGTAATATACAGTTTTAATAGAATAATTTAGGATATACTATTTTAAAAATTAAATTTCATAAAAAATATTTTTTCATATTAAATAACTGGTAAAAGTGTCTTTAATAATGTACATTACACACATACACATTGTGATTCTTGGTAGGGAGTAGCCAGAAAACTAATAACATAAGTAGATGCAATTCAGAGAGATGATGCAACTTTAATTAGGAAATTTTTTTGTTTCTGTAGCCACCCTGTATTTAGTGTTAATTGGAAAAAAAAAATATATAAACTATTATAATTTGCAAGGCCTTTAAGAAAAAGCCATTAAACAGTGCTGCATAAATTATTTTGGGTTGCATTTGAAGGTCTGTTGCAGACTATATAAAATATCTACTTTTGCAATAATCGTTAAAAAAACTAGTAAATGTAAAATCAGTTATAATAAATAAATAAAAATGTTCCTACACAATTTTGTATTTAATTTCATTCAGTTTTCTTTTAAACTGATCAGGTGAAAAAAAAAAAATTTTATGAGTAAGTGACTGTATGTCTAAGTCTTACAAAACATAATAAAATTTTGCCTTCATAAAAAATTATAATCAAATATGCAAGACATGCATTTATTGTTTAAATGACTAAAATTATAAATTTTATCAATAAACAAGATTAATAACTTTTTGCCAATTTTCTATTGATTCATAACTATTCATTATTTGTTTTTTAATTTATGAAAATAACAGATTATACTTTAAAAATTTCATCCATTTAAATGATTTTGTTTGAAATACTATGCAATATAATTTTCATAGCATTGCAGGGAAATTTCTATAAAATTTGCATTTCAACATGGGAATTTTTTTCTATTTATAAAAAGTTTTTAATTGTTCAATTTTGTTGCATTGCAAAATAGTTGTTTAATCTTTTTTTAATATCCTTGGGTTGCATTTAAAAATGGGGGAAAAACTATCTTGCATTGAACAAAAAGATTTAATTATTAAAAATGTATTATAATAATTGTTACTTTTACAGATTTTTTAATTTATTGAGCAAATTTTATCATTGTGTTTATTTAAATTTCTTCTATAGAAATTTAGACTAGTATTTGGTTGAAATTGAAAGAAATTTAAGATTACATAAAGTATTTTAATCAAATAAACCAATATAGAAAATTGTTAATATGGCACAAATTTTTTTTGTATGATTGCATGTTAATGCATAAATTATATATATTTTCTAAAATACTAATATATATATTTTTTCAAATGCAGGAAGGAGTTGCTTTTACATGTTCATGTTTTGGGAGGAAACGTTCCTATGGAGAAGTATAATACTTAATGAAAACATTCCATCTAATCAAAAATTTATTTTTGTACTTTGTTAATTTTTTATACAAATTTTGTACTTAATTATTTATAAATATTTATACTGTTTAAGGTTTGCATTTTTTATTATTTACTTAGTCTTTTATTAAACATGCAATCATAACTAGATTATATTCAGCAATATTTTATTTTTAAAAAAAAAAAAGTTTTCTAATGTCCTGAACTCTTCAGGATAAAATTACCGAACTTTATATATTGCATGATCTAGAATTGAAATTTTTAGTAACATATAATATTTTATTTGTAATGTACTTCCATACTTAAGGAATAATTTCAAATATACCCAATATAGCATCAAATAAAGCCCAACAAAGAACTTTTATACTTAAAAAATAAATTTTATTGATTCTACAACATCTAATAATAAACACAGCCTTTTTTAAACCTAATATACATATTAATCATTCTTGCAGCATACATCACTAATATTTCAAGATTCATAAACAAAATGGTACATACATTGAATTTTTATTAATATATTTCAAATAAACTTTCAATATTAGTAGAATGGATAAGCCTGAAACATAAAACAATTATATTATAAAAAGATGTAATTTTTTTTTTCAGTAGGGACACACTGTTGGCAGTCTCAAATTACATAAATGTGAGAAATAGAGAACATTAAAAAAAAATATAACAAAGAATTCATTATGAAGAAGGTTGTTGAGGACCTTGTGAAAGATAAGCTCTCTGTTGGAAAATGCAGTAATAACGGATAAAAAAAAATATTGAACTGCAAATCAAAATGAAAATCTTAAAACATTTGCTAGTTCACAACAGTTGTCTTGGCTTCAGATGAAGGAAAGTAGGTACAAAATTTTTAAGGAGAAGGGGAGGGGGGATTTGAATGACCTGTTGTAGATTGTAGACTACTGTGTACAATCTATGAATTATAGGTAGGATATACCAAAAAATTGGAATCCTGAATGCAATATGCTGTGCAAATTAGAAACTTGTTATTAATTGTTAGTAAGCAAGGGGGCAAAAAAGAAATTAAAAAAACCGGTGGTTTACAAATAAAAGCACTGAGCATGAAAGACAAATATTTGAGCAAAATAATCTCTTCAAAAAACAAATATTTGCATAATACAATCTACATTAAAACTGCCTAGTAAGTTATCTATGCATAAAAAAAAAAAAAAAAATGGCATATATTTTGGAAACAGACAGAAGAGATTGGCATATAGATTATGCAAAAAAACAAAACCAATGATTAAAATTATGATGGCAACTTTTCAAGTTGTCATACATATATAAACAATTTGTTATTTAAGACACAAAATCCATAAAAATTACCAGATCTTAAACTTATTTAATAGCAGAATAACAATTTAAACTTTAAATCACAGCAGTAAGATCAGTTGATGTTTAAAAACTTGTACAAAATATGGTTTTACAAAATAGTGCATTTTCCAGTTGTTTAAAGTAGTTGCCATTTTAAAAACCTGTCATATTCTTTCATAAGCTGTTTCAGGTTTGCAACCACTCATAACAAAAACACACCCATCCTAAAAAGAAAAAACGTATGAATTTGCTGTCATTTAATTGAAATAATACATGAAGTATTATTATAGGTTTATGGGCAGCTATTCTAAAATAAAATATATATTGTATATAGCAGTTGTAAATTTTAATTTTATTATTAATCTTATTACCACTTTCGATAAATTTAATACATGAAGATGTTATACAATTCAACTGAAATGAAAATAAAGCAGACTATTTTAAAAAAGAATTTCAAATTTTTTTGTGCTGTGATAGGAAAATCACAATGATGAATAACTATAACAGTGACTCGAAACTAAAGTTTGTGAGGTCTCTACTGTCATGACTCATAAAATAATCAAATAAATGAGTACAAACCAAACTAATAAATACAAACTGAAATAATCAAACCAAATAAAAACTTTTCCTGCTTTGTGTAACAAAAACACTGATTGGATATATAAGAAAATGAAACAAAAAAGAACCGTTTTTGTAATAGCTATTTGATTTAAAATCAAATAATTAAGTTTCTTTATTATTTATTATAAACATTTTGTTAAATTTTTATTATATATTTAAAATATTTTTATAATTCAATTTCAATTGTTTTTAATTTCTACACAAAAAATACAATTTTAGAGAATTGCCACATTAGAAAAAAATTCATATAACGTTTTCTTTTTTTTACATAACAAAATCGAAATTTTCAAAGTAAATAATGCTCCACTAATTTTTAAAAAATATAAATCACTTAAAACTACAAAATGCAAATTTTTTTTTTTACTATTTATGAAATACTTTATTGAAATGAAAAAGACACTTAAAATTTAATTTGAAATACAAATGACTGATTTTGTTTATATTAAGAATGAAAGTTTGTAGATAATTTATAAGGATATTTGCTTTGGCCAATAATTTTCAATCAATAAAAGACTATCTTAAATTAGATGTAAATTTTGTAGATTTAAATAAGTGACAGATTTCTTTAAAAAAAATTTCTTTTATTGAAAAAGCTAATTATTTAGAAGTATGATGTTTTTAATTTTTAAGAAACAAAACAATATAGATAAACAGAATTAACTAAAATTAAAAAATAATTTTATTTTGAAAGTCATAATAATACCATGTTTTAATTCTATTTATAATGTATCATTTTATAGTGAAAGAACATTTTACTGCAGATAAAAGCCATTTGTAGACAGATTTTTGATTTGCTATTCTTATAAATTTAATGCAAATATTATAAACATGTAACCTTTTTACCTTAACAAGTAAAGGAAAATCAGCCCAAAATTCATGATGAGGAATAAGTTCCCATCCATGTGCTCCACGAGTTAAACTTGAATGAATTATTCCAAGAATAAGATACAAAGAAACACCAATCATAAGTCTGAAAGAGATACCATTAATTTTTAATAAATGTATAACAAATTTTCTATGCAATTTTTTTCTCTTAATTTTAAAATACTCTTTAAATACGTGAAGATCAAATTTATAGTTTGATTTATTTTTCTAAAATTTATTTATTTTTTTATTTATTTATTTAGTCTATTTTTTTGTATTTTTTCTTTCAATTTACCCATAATTCTAATTCATCCTGATGTCTTTTTTGGATTACTCCACAACTGTTACAATGAAAATATAAATTCATTGTAACAGTCATGGATAATCCAAAAAAAAAATTATCAAAATTATGGGTAAGTGAAAAACCCAGTTAACAAGATAAACTTAATAGAACTTATAGCCACAAGTTATAAAGAAAGTTCAAATGGCTGGATCACCTATTAGAAAGAACAATTATATTATTGCAATAATGGAAATTCAACCACAAATATCAGAATACTGCAAATTTGTTAAATATTAGGCAGATTAAATCCTTATTTAGATTTCGGAAAACCACGCAAAAGACTGCTGATGTAACTCTGATAATCACAATTGCATAAACAATGGTTTATAATATTACTCAAAAATAAAATTTTACAACCTTCTTCAAAGCATAACAAAAAATGCTATTTATAAAAACAGAAATGCCAATGAGGTTAGCCATTAAAGAGGTATAGAAAAGTTAGAAAATGAATCTATGACTTTTCATATTGTTAGGAAGTTATAGTACCATGAGATATTTTGAAATGCTGTTAGAAATTCTTTTAGGTTATTGAATATAACAGCAGCTTCTACCATGTAATATAGGTGAAAAATAATTGTTGAATAAAAATATCCTGTATACAGCTCAGATTTATACCTTATGTTTAGAAAATGCAATAATGAAAGTATTTTTCCTCTGAATAATAATAAGAGCTCTCTAATAATAAGTAAAACAAGAGCAACTAGGTTTTTAGAAGTATGTAAAACTTATGCCTTCCTTTTAAAGCATATCATACCCCATAACAATTTTTTTTTTTTTTTACAAACTATTTCTTTAAGAATTTTTATGTTTACATTTTAATGTTAATGAAATGTATTTTGCAATATAAATTATTATTTATATGAATAAAAATGTAAATGTTCGTTTGTTCAAAATCTTAAATTTCTGAAAGTTCTTCACAGATTGCTTTGAAATTAAGACAACATTGCATACTGTTATGGAAGCGGTTAATTATCCAACAAAATCTTTTAATCTGCTTTATCTGCCAGGGATAAGACCGCACTCACTGCAATTAAAAATCGACATGCAAATTATGTTGTGAAATATCCGCCAACAAATGGTACGAAGCTTGCAAAAAAAAAAAAAAAAAAAAAAAAAAAAAATTACTGAGCAGTGTCATAGTAGCGAAAATCTTGACAGGACCTTTTAAAGGTAAAGATGTCCTGATTCCTATGATTTTAACGGATCAATTTAAGAGAATGCAACTCTCAATTTGAATGGCGTTTTCAATTACTATCAACAAAACTGAAGACAATCTTTAGAATTGTGAGGTTTACATCTTGACAGTTGTTTCTCTCAAGGACAATTATATGTTGCATGTTCTAAAATCGGCAAACCACACAATCTTGATTTCTGCATATGTAACAGAACAACAAAAAATATTGTATATGCACACGCATTGTGAAACTAAACATATCAGAAATGTGTGCTTTTACTTTTTCTTTTCCATTTAACCAGATTGAGCCCCAGCAATGTATGGCGGTACAACTAGTTAATTATAAAAAAAATTGACTTGTATTTTTCTAGTCCGTAAAATATTACATTTTAAATAAAGATATTATTAATAATGAATTTTAAAAATGCAACTGGATCTTTCATTTCTAGACAACAACATATAAAGAAATGATTCAATGAATAAAATACAGAATACAACAATTAAAAAAAGTGATACAAAAGGATGTACAAAAATGTTTAACAAAGATAAATGGTTTCCATAAAGTAAGCAGTACAACATATAGTTCTTACAGTATGACAAGTACAGATCCAGTTGAGAGATGATTTTCTCTACATAAGTCAGCACAGGCACATCTGCTGAATAGGGTCATTGACTACAATGAAAACATTAATTAACATAAAATGTAATTTAATAAATAATACTAATATATATATCTATATATAGTTATTTTATAATCTGATTCACACACAGAAACACACTCAAATCACATTAGTACTGAGAAAATAATTGGAAAATGTACTATAATTTTCTGCCCATAAACTGTATAGATAATTTGTGTCTCCCAAAATATTAAAGAACTTGTAAAATTAGAAAACATACAATGAGTGCATAATATTAACTAAGGTGTGATTAATATTTTTATAAATCAAGATTTAGTATTCATATTGCAGACTTACACAGCAGAGAAGAAATTCATAAGTAAAAATGTTTTATAAATTTCAAGTTGCAAATAATGCTTCTACAGATAAAAGCCAAATATAAAGTTGAAGCAATTTTCTTGTGTACTTTTAAGATCATAATGTCTTGATCGATTAACATACTATAAGAATTTGCAGTAATTTAACAAGAACTGACTGCATATTTGCTTTTACAATTAACATAAGCCCCTCAAGAAATATACAACTGCATTTATATCTAATAATGATAAATGTAAAGGGAAAAACAACTTACATATTTTTTTGTACTAACTTCTCCTGTCACATTCAGGCGTGGAACCACATCTGCAGGTGAGCAAATAAGAGTTACTGTTGTTTCCCTAAAGAGGAATGATTAAAGTTAAGAATGAAGAAAAATAATTTATAGTTTCCTAAAACTTAAAAAAATATATATTCATTTTTTAAAGGATTAATGATGAAGAAACTTTATTTACTTTTTTTTTTATTATCACTTCCTGAAAAAAGTATATATATATATATATATATATTTATTTATTCATTCAAAACTGTTACGATCTTGAATTTAATCATTTAAAAAATAAATAAATAAGAAAGTAAGGATGTAACTGGGACAAAAAAGGAAAGAGGAAGAAACAATGTAAAAATGTGATAAATTTGTTTTCTAAAAATAGAAGCAATTCTGTAATTTTAATTAATTATTCAAATTTAATCTTCTCAGAAAGAAGAATTTAATCATCTCTTCAAATTTAATTTAATCTTCTAGCTCTACAGACGGTCTGCGTCAAGGCTGTCTCAGTCACTTCCACTAGCCAAGCTCATCATTACACTAGTATCCAAGATAAGATTGATAAAAAAGGATCAATCTGTTTTTTGTTTTTGTTTTGTTTCTGAGATCTCTAAACATGAGAATTTTCTGTTCATGGAAAGGGTTGTTATAGCTTTGCGCCCAACTCTCTGGTTTGACTTTCTATGGTCATTTGTTGTTTACAAGGGTTAATTAGATTTGGACCGTGGCTTAAAGTGGATTCTAAACCACTACAAACATCCATGGCAGCACCAAGACTTGAACCTGAAACCTGTGGTAATAAGTGCTAGTCACCAAGCCATTAGAACCCTACTCAAACTTATTACTTAGAGTTAAAATGTTTTATTAATTTTGACTTATTAATAACAATGTTTTATTAAAAATTATGTTCCTAAAGAATGTATTACATAATAATGTAGAAGTATTTCAAATTTGGAAAAACAAAAAATTACTGATATGATGATAGCTACAATGAACTGTAAATATCATAACATGAATTCAAAAGGTTTTGGAATCTCAGGAATAGATTTCTCAACTTAGTGAATCTCTATTTTGTTGACATATTAAAAAAAGTTTACAAAACTATCAACTATCTTTTTAATAAATATAACATTTTATTAATATTTTTAAATAAAAATGCACTTTGAATTAACAGTTCAACACAGTTTAGTTTATATTGAAGCCACACATAGTAATTAAAAAATAAAAGCTTATATTTTTATGAAATAAAATTTACCTATCTTCGACGGTGGTATATCTGGCAAAAGTGGTACCATTATTACCATTTCCATCGAAAAATATTTTATTTCCACAATTATAATACTCCTCCTTATTTGCACTAATTTGACAAACCTATATAAAAAACAAAGACATATCTCAAAGTAATAAGTCAAGCTAAGTCAGTTAAAAAAAAAAGATAGAAAAGAAATAACAGTTTAATATCCCTAATTTCTAACAAAATTTTCTCCATTGAAGATTTAATTACTATTTCAAAATATTATTTTCTTTAATCTCATTATTTAGTTATTTAAAAAATCTTAACATTACTACAATTTCCCCTTATTTAAAATTTTAGAATATTTTTTCCTATATATCAAAGAATTTTGGCAAGCAAAAGCCAAGTTGTTACTTTTAAAAACAACTTTTTTATGTACACAAATTTTTTTCTCCCTTTTAGAACTTCTTAAAATCACAACAGTTTTATTTTTTTATCTAAAATACTTGCAAATCAAATTTATTAACTGTAATAAAAAGGTTCACAAATGTACTAATCAGTAGACATTGTATGTTTATAAAATTTACAAAGATTTAGCATTTTCAGACACAATAAAACATAATGTTTAAAGACTAATTAGAGTAACTGAGATAATTTTTAACTTTACTATTTTAGTGCTATAAAAATATAATGTTAAAAAAAAGTCCCAATAATTATAAATAAAGCTAAAATAAACTTAGAAAAAAATCACACACACACACAAAACAATTGAAACTTCTTAATTCAATTTGCAAAAAAAATTTAAAATAAAGAAATAATTTTAAAATTATGAAAACATTTTAATGAAAATTTCTTTATAAATTTTTATTTGAATTTTCTTTATTTGCAAACAAAAAATTACTTGGTTTCAATTCCAAAATGATGACAATGGTTAAAATTACCTTTTTTTTATAAATGCAAAATATATATAGTCTACAATAAAAGTTTAATTATCTCACAAATCAAAATATTAAAAATTTTTTAGGTGAATATGTCAGGAAATAGCACATACAATGAACAGGAATAAATGGAAATTAAATATAAAATAGAAACTTCAAACAATTGGAATGAATTCAACATCTGTACTTAGAATATAAATATATTTTTCACAAGAAAATTGTACAGATAAATAAATTATAAAGAAAGACCAATAAATAAACCAACCAAGAAGATTGGTTGGATTGGTTAGATTTTTTTTTGCAAGAAAATTGTACAGATGACAAATTATAAAGAAAGACCTATAATTAAACCAACCAACTATCAAGTTATACAATTGTTCAAATGCAGTTAATATTTCAAGAATTACAACTAAAATTTTTAAATAAGTTTAGGAAATATTAATTGCTATAATAGGAATTTTACATGAAATAATAATAATGAAATTAAATTTGGTTTATTTTCCTTAAATTTAAATATTGTTAAAGAAATTTTTTTAAATAAATGAAAAATTAGTTTTAAAATAAAGTAGCAAAATATGTATCACTAAATTAGAGTAATTACATGAAAGTTTGTAGTATTAAGTATTTTTTTATACATACATTAACATTTTCACACTTTCCTATACTGAATTTAAAGCATGGACTGTAAGAATATGTAAAATTGGCTGGTAATACTGGTTTTATGTTCTTCCACCTGAAAAAAAGTCCCTTAAGATTAATAAATACCCTAAAATTATTATGTAATTTTACAAGATAAATGAATAATCAAAATCTTATTTCCCATAAAATATGAAAATGTCAATTTGATTATATATAATATTGATAACATATATTTTCTTTATTCATCAATATAGTCTCTTGCCATTGCGATACATTCATTCCGAAGCTTTTCTAATTTTTAATACGCTTTTATTAGCTTCACCTGTATTTTTTGTATGTAAATGACTTTTCCCCTGGAGATCTGTTTCTCCTCATATACACTATTTAAGCTGCAAAGAAACATTTACAGGCATCTTTCAGAAAGAAAACAGTTGATTCTTTTTAATACGCTATTATATTAGTTTCACCTGAATGTTTGTTTGTAACTGACTCTTTGGGTTCGATTTTACCCTACTTTAAACGATCAGATTTAATTTAAACGTTGTAAACTTATGAAGGACCAACGACACTAAAATAGTTTGATTATTTCATCATGATTAAGATCGCCAGGATTAGAGATTTTATTTTAACTTATGAAGAGCAATTTAACCCATGTAGAATGAAAGTATTCAGTGAAGACATTCAAACCTACGTGGGACAATGGATGACGCGCCTGACTGGAGATTCCCTGTTCGAATCCTGGCTGGCTCGACATATTCGCATTTAGCCTTTATTTTACTCACAATTACAATTACACCTCATTTAAATATTATAGTTTAAAAACACTAAAAAAACATGCTTTTAGAGTTAATCAAACTAAAAAGTAAAAAATAAGTTCATTTTCTCGTCAGTCATTTTATTCTTATGTTAACAATTATTTTTTACTTTTTAGTTTGATTAACTCTAAAAGCGTGTATTTTAGTTTTTTTAAACTATTAATTTATTCTTAGCCGTTCTTTATAACAATTTACCCTTGGCCTCAAAATAGGTGTTAGTTTTAGCAATTACTTTTTCAATGAAGCCAAATCTCTTTCTATAGAGCAGCTTTCCGAAATTAGCGAACAGTTAATAGTTGCTGCAAGTCAAATATGGATAATATGGCGGCGTAAAAAGCAATTTGAAGTTAAATTCGTGTAATATGGCCAACATAACCCTTGCCTTGGTGAAAGAACACATTTTCTTCTTTAAAAGAAGCTGTTTAATTGCGATTACCTTGCACAAATTTACTTTGCAATTGCCCATCCCAATTTTGACAGGGGTTTGATATTTTCTGGAGAAACAGCCTCATTTGTATGACCGGAGCATTTAGCATCATTTGTATCTATAAGACAGCATTTTAAATCAGCATACCACAGACAAATAGTTGTTTTCAACAGAGCATAGTCTAGATAACACTTTTCCAGCTACTGCTGAGTGTGATCAATATTTTTCGCATTAAAATGCAATATTTTATCAAAATTGTTGTTTGAGAACAAGTGATCAAAATATTACTATGAAATTTTGGTACATGCTATTTGAAGTTAATATAATGGCATGAATATGTAATATAAGTACCATCTGTTGATTAGTGTCAGGACTTATTAACCCATGTATTATATAAATTTTTTTTTTTCAAAATTAGCATGTATACAGTAAATTTTATTTGAGTTTTGATCTATATAGTCTCTAAAAAAAAACATTGAATGTAATATTTCAAGCATGTATTTACTTGATTTACTAATATTAGGAAATAATAATTTTTGGACACATTGATTTTTTTTCTTTTCAGCTTTTGCTGTTTACACTCCTAATACTCTGAATTAAAATAATTTTTATTTAAAGATTCCATTTACTGGAATGACATCATATTTTTATATAAAATTTTTATCTAAATATATGCAGAATAAAATTCTGACATCAAGGAAAGGTTTTCCTAATCTCTAAATTACATTTTTCTTTTTAGAAAATTGGGTTTAGAATTCCTCTCTATGCATGATCCTATGGTAAAAATAGCTAAAATTCGATTTTAGTTTCTAACGATTTAATTGGCTTATATATATTTATGCTAAAATAATAGATTGGCTATTTTTGGATAATAACTTGAGGGATCAAAGTTTATTTACTTTAAACCCTTTTAGAATAATTTGTACACATACTATATAATAATAATAATACATAATAATGTATACACATCAGATATGTTTATTATTCTAAGTCTCGTTTTCTACCTACATTTCTGGATATGAAATCAATTTGTAAATTTAAAAATTATAGTTAGTATATATTATTAAAAATGTCCTAACACACAAACCCAGACACAAAGAAATATGCACCATATATATTTAATAAATAGAAAAACAAAATTATACACATATATATAATAAATATAATACATGAACTTGGCATGACAATGGGTATATCGCCCCTTCCAATAAATGTACATTAATGTATCGGTTATCAAAATAGTTTAATGGCACATTTTAAATAATTGGAAACTTCCAACTTAAGATGAATTCAACATCTGTATTTAGAATATTAATATGTTTTATATTTTTTTGCAAGAAAATTGTACAGATTTTCAAAAAATAGGTAAGCATTGAAAAATCTATAATTAAAAGCAAACTTCAAAATTATATAAATTAAAATTTTTATTTTACATACCTGGGATCATTATGATATCCTAAACTCGTAAGGTCAATAACGCTCCCATTAGGAAACGTATGTCTACAATCATCTTGAGATGCAGCTAATTTTGTTAAACATACGAGAACAAAGCAACAAATACAAGACAAAAAATTTGATGAAAAAGAAAAGAAAGACATGTTTCTTGGAAAACTTTCTATAACCATTTTATAAACAAAACAAATCTTGCACACTAGTTTTAAAATAGATGCGGTTACATATCACCAAATGTCAGATGACATGCATTAAGAAGCACGTGATAAGAATTATGTAATTATAATTCAAACCAAGTGAATAAAATTTTATAAAAATTAAAAATGTTATATAACATTCCAATGCTATCCTTTTCAAAACATGATACAGATATTTTTAATTATTTTCTTATATTATTATTTATTTATTTATTTCCTTTTTCTTCAATTATTCTTATTATTTAAATAAAATAAAACATTTTTGACGCTTAAAGTTTATTAAAAAGTATTAAAATTTTTAATAATTTGCATAAAATTGTCATATTTTTTTTCCAACTTTTTTCATCAGATGACAACTGGATAATCTTTCACATAAACAAACAGGATTGTTGACGTTAGCGACGTATAAGTTGGGATGAACTTGTTCGCCACGTGTGGTCTGTCACCGGTTTCCTTTTTTTTTTTTTTTTTTTTTTTTCTCGCTCGTTTCAGCATAGTATTTATAGATAATAATAAAATGTAATGTTGTTTATATTATAACATAACAAATGGCGTTTGTCAGGTTTGCACGCAGACGACGTTTCACTTTCTTAAAATTGTTTCTAATATCTTTTGCATTCATTGGCGTTTTACTTTGGGTTTATATGCGAAGCTGGTCGAAAGATGAATCTATGGACATTGTTCAACATCCTGTAAAAAATTTTGGTTCCAAAGAAATGTACTTTAAAAAGTAAATTAGGTGACAATATTATTTCAAAACATATTTTAAAATCTAATATGTTAATTACGAAACGGGATAGCTTTTACCGCAATTCTGTATCAAAGCATGATGCTATTTTCCTTAATTCTGTATCAAAACATGATAGTATTTTCCGCAATCCTGCTCTGTTACATAAACTGCAAGTTAAAACTTCAAATGGTGTTCCTCCTGAACTAAAGATTTTTAAAGAAGAAAATGATTTTGATATGAATCAAGTTATTGCCAATGGGCATACTCGTTTTACAATGCCACAACTGAAAGTTACTCCTGGTTTAGGTGAAAATGGTGTTCCAGTAATATTACATAGTGATGAACAACTTTTAGCTGACAAACTATTCAATGATGCAGCATTCAATGTCTATTTGAGTGATAGAATATCTCCTAATCGAAGTGTTCCAGATCCAAGAAATCCAAAGTATTTTTTATCAATATTTGTATATTTTTAGTTATGTGAGATATGCATACATCATTTCTTCATTTTTTGCATTCATACATATAATAAAAGCATATATAATGATATTCTATGTATTTTTGCATTTCCTTTGCTTAAGAACAGGCTGAAAAAAAAAAAAAAAAGGAAATTTGTTTCTTTATTTTAAATTTACTTAGACTAGTAATAGATGGATTTATATATTTTTTAAATATAACAAATTATGTGTGGTAGAGTCAGCAATAATGCATAAGTGCTTTTTAATTAAAATTTAAGTTTAAAAATCAAGAATATTCATTTATAATGCTTTTGATATTATAAAATTATAGTATAGTAATTCAAACAGGAAAAGACAAATCTCATTAGATGACATTTTCATAGAAGGAAGGAAAAGAAATGCCAAATGAGGAAGAATCTTTCTTATCACAAACATTTTCACTCAAACTTATTTTTTTATTTTCATAAATGTGTTATGAATAAAAATTGTTAGTAGCAATAAATAAGTCTACACTCAGTCAATAATAAAAAGAATTTCACAATAAAAAAGTACGTTACAAAATAAAACTGATAAATTTTTTCTTATTCTCTGTTCTCTTTTAACCCCATTACTTATGTGTTAAGATAACCTTGTTTAATGCTGTCTCATTTAACACCACAACTTATTTGAATGTATTGAAGGAAGAGTTCTTTTTATGACAGGTGATTAAGTACCTATGGTAATGATTGCCAGCAATTTGGCCTGATAAGTTTCTGAATTATCATAGTACCATAATAAGGATAATACCATTCCCTCCTCCTAGAAATGGTGTTGGCATGATAATGCATACATTTTATTCAGAAATGAAAAATTCATCTGTATGTGTATAATGTTAATATTATTCGTCAAAAAATCAAGACAAGATATTAAAAAAATCATTTGATGTATACTTTATCAAAATAAGAGGACAAGACATTTATACAAATAGCTTTTTATAAGGAATATTTCAAGTAGTTGTAAATTTTGCTATATTTAATTACTAAGTCCTTATTTTGTTTAAAGGAAGAAAATTTTTGATAAAATATTATTTGTAATTCATTTAAAATCCATCTGTATTGCCGATGTAAATGTAATTTGGCAAGTTTTGCCCTGCTTAAATTTGAAACAATATAGTATATTGTATAGCAAGATTTTAGTTGCTACTATAGAACTATCTTAAAATAAAGGTTGACTCCTGTTATAGAAAAAAAAAAAAATTTTTAAATGATCCTAGATTTTTCCTTTTTTTTTTTTTATAAATAATTTTTTATCAGTATATCTAACTTTAACCGTTTTCTACCTATATAATTTTAAATTAACCAAATGATCATTATGTGCATTTTATAATTTATTTTATGCTAACAATTATAATGATTTTTAGACATATTCAGTGCATTTTTCTTGTATAAAATGAAATATTAAGGGATTGGCTTGAAATGGTTTTGACTTGTCTTGGTGTTTAAATTTTTAATTTATATGTATGTTTAAGTGTATAAACTTATATATATATATATATAAATGCATGTGTGTGTTAAGTAAACATGTTAAAAATATTAATGTATTTCTTACTAGATATATATTTAATTTCATGTTTTAATGCTTTTATAATTTGGACAACTTTTTTTTTTGCAGATGCCAATATAAAAATTATGATCATGATCTTCCTACTGCTAGTGTGATAATAATATTTACTAATGAAATATGGTCTGCCCTTCTTAGAACTATTCATAGTGTTATCAACCGTACACCTTCTCATCTTTTGCATGAAATCATTCTAGTGGATGATTTCAGTGATAAAGGTATCCTTTTTTTCTTTTGTTTTATGGATATGATAAAATAATTTCTACATATTATATTCATTATGATAAAATTGTTTGGAAGAATGAAACAAAATAATAATAGTGGCATCTATATTTATTAACTATTCTATAAAACACCATTTTACTTTTTTTAAAAATTTTATGTTAATACAAAAGTTTGAAATGCATTTAATAATTTGCACAGTAGTTTCTTAGTAGAAATTACCTAAGCTGATAAATTTATTATTTTAAAAATTTCTATGCAATATTTTTTTTTTAAATTCTTTGCAGATGAATTGAAGTTTCATTTAAAAAAATATATAGATGATAATTTTAAACCAAACTTAATCAAATTAATCCGCTTCCATGAAAGAGGAGGTTTAATAAGGGCTCGCCTAGCTGGAGCACGGCTTGCAACTGGTGACGTTCTTGTCTTTCTAGATTCTCACTGTGAAGCAAATATTCAGTGGTATGTTATTTGTGGAAAAAAAGTTTTATCTTGAAATTTTAAAAACTGCAATTGAATATTGTATAAAATTAATATTTAAAGTTTGATTACATAATATTAATTATTTATACTCGTAACTTTTTTATATTCAGGGCTGAACCACTTCTTCAAAGAATTAAGGAAAAGAGAGATGCTGTTGTATGTCCTATAATAGATGTTATTGATGATAAAACTTTTGAATACTATGCCACTAATTTAGAATACTTTCAAATTGGTGGATTTACATGGAATGGACATTTTACATGGATAGAAATCTCAGAAGAAGAAGAAAGACGTAGAAAATCAGAAATAGGTCCTACTAGGTAATTTGTATTTATTTTCAAGTTAATGTTGTTAATTTTAAAAATTATAATTATGTACTGAGTTCTAGATGAAAATTTTCTCTTTAAAATTTTATTTATTTTTAGTGCATAAGTTTTACCAATTTTTCCAATAATTCCTTTCTTTTTTTAAATTTGTTATATAAATATTTTTAAAAAATGTAATTAATAAATGATGAATCTATTGGAAATTCTTATTATGACCATTAATAAAATATGGTTAATTGTCATTATAAGAATTTTTGTAAGTGTGTATGCTATATAAACCATTTCAATGAGGATTCAATTTAAAATGCATTGAACAAACTTAACTATTATGTTTTGCCGTCTCATCAGTACTCAGTAACTATGGATAATACAGCTCTTTAATTGAAGATAAAATGCATGAAAATGGAATTAATATACATACACATGTAGGGTTTATCCTTATGTGCATCCTGTGATGAACATATACCACTAAGGGTAAATCAAAATTTCACTTATCTTGTCATCAATTTTTTTTTATTTATGTAATATGAGAGGAGAAGGAACAAATGCCTTTAAAGGTTTTAAGAAGATACAATAATCTATATTTTTCTATTTTAATATGCTAGCAGAAAAATTCCAAAGAAAGGTGAAACATAAAATAATAAATGACAAGTTTTCAAATATCTGATATATTTTGAGGGAGGCGAGAATTTTATTTATAACAACAATTGGAAATCCTTTCCAAAATTGTAATTTTTAATGTTCAGTAACAGCCTATTCTTATCCACTCTCCCTGTAGGGAAGCCTACATGGTCCTCATTGAAAACAACTCTAATTTTTTTTAATATCTTACATTTCTCTAAATACAGTTTTAAATCCCATTGTTTGTTATTTTGTTGTTAAAAAGATATTTTTATATTTCTGTATATAGAACTCCAACAATGGCAGGAGGATTATTTGCCATTGAACGAAAATATTTTTTGGGAAATTGGAAGTTATGATGAAGGTATGGAGATCTGGGGTGGAGAGAATCTTGAAATGTCTTTCAGGGTATGTATCTGTAAATGAAGCTCTTTAACCACTTAACAGGGTTATTTTAAGACTATTTTAGTGATTAAAAATGTCAACTTTTCATTATTAGAAATT
Source organism: Caerostris extrusa (assembly GCA_021605095.1). Taxonomy (NCBI): domain Eukaryota; kingdom Metazoa; phylum Arthropoda; class Arachnida; order Araneae; family Araneidae; genus Caerostris; species Caerostris extrusa. The sequence goes on from BPLR01002577.1 coordinate 141,336, forward strand.
TTATTTCTTTGATTATTTCCGAACTCAGGAATTAAAAGCCTGCACAAGCATAAAAGAGAACCAAATAAAGCTTAAACTGTATTTACATAGTAGATTTAATTTAAATTGAGAAGGAATTAATAAAACTTATTTTACAAACATATTTAAACATTGTCATCCTCATCATAATCATCCTCACCACTAACACTATATGGTATTTCACTTCATTTTTCATTTGATGTGCTATAATTAATCACTTACCAAATTTGAAATGCCTCTTTCATAATGTGAATCATTTTCACTAGACATAATTATGGTTTTTACTTACAAAATTAAAAGCAGTGAAATGTAGTTTGTTGACAATCATTGCATATCATACCGTTGGTTTTTTCAAAAATTGATAACAAAATCTAAGCAAAACATTCTAATCTGCTGCCGTCTAGCCCTGAGTCTGTGAACTCAATGATGGAAAGCAATGAATGCATCAATTACAACATTAACAGTAAAAATAATCATTCTCAATAGCATGACATGCCAAAACTGATTTTTCAATAAATTAGTCATTTACCTGATGATGGAAACTGTTAAATGATTAAAGAAATTCATCAATTTAAATAAAAACAACTTTTGAACTATTGAAGAATGATCTTTTTTTTTTTTTTTTATAAGAATCAGTTTATAAGAATAAGATAGTTCTCAAATCTTTTCAGGTAACAGCATTGAAATTTATAAAGTGTAAAAATCATTTGTTTACTAATAAATTTTGCAGTGTTGATCACTTTATTTAAAATTTTGTAATTATTTAATTAACTCATCAAAAGTATTAAAAAAATTTCATCCTTAAAAGCTGAGGTGGGAAGTCAGAGTCAGTAGCAAAGGGTCAAAAGATAATTTAAAAATCTGACTCCTTAATAAAAAATAATTTTTATTTTTTTACATATTTTTTTTTTTTTGAATTAATGTTAAAATTAAATGTTAGGGAGGCAATTCAATTGCATTCTTCAATAATACAACCAGTAGCGAAGACAATTGTCCTTTTAGCAGCATACCAAGTAAGTGTTGACAGTCTTTCCTTGGCATTGAGGGTTATAATAAGCTTTCTTAGATCAACAATGAAAAACATTTTATAGAAACTATTAAGGTAAAATAGATTTAGTATAAAAATAAGATTTAATTAAAATATTATTTTCTATCATTAAAGTTTTCTTTTGCCTGTCTTGTATAATATTTTGATATATGTTAATTTTGTACTGTTATTTTTAGAACACGAGTGTATTTTTTGTAAGCAAATTTAGAATACAAGAATGCCTTTGCATAAGAAGTGCAATTACTACATCTTTAAAGTTGTAAAATTTACTTTATTATGAAAAAATTTTTTATAGATATATGAATTTAATAAAAGTCATTGAATTTATTTCACAAATTCTTCTAAATCCATTAGTAAAAGCCGTGGCATATAAAATTACTGAAAAGTATCGGTCAGTATAAAAAAATTTGAGATAGATTTTTCAGATTTTTAGACCGAATCCCCACCCTTCCTTTTAAAAGTACAGATTTTGTATTTTCATTTAGAAGTTATCTAAATCCAATATTGTTTTACATGAAAATCTATCACGGAAACTTAGAAAACTTCATAATAATTTTTTTTATAGATTTGGATGTGTGGAGGGGCACTAGAAATAATACCTTGTTCCCATGTTGGTCATGTTTTTCGAAGTTTTCATCCATATAAATTTCCCGGAAATAAGGATACACATGGTATAAATACTGTGAGAACTGTTGAAGTTTGGATGGATGATTTTAAAAAGTATTTTTATTATCAACGCCCAGATTTGAAAGTAAGTATGAAATAAAAGGGCGTTAAAAAATTATAAGATGCAAAATTAAGTAAAAACAACAACAACTAGTAGAGATAGAAATAAAAGTCTTAACTAACTTATAATATAATTATATATTTTGAAGTAGGATTTCTTGAATTCTCGTACTATTTAAAGGAATACATGATTTCATGCTTGCATTAAAAACATCTGAAGAATTGTGAAAGTGACAGCAGCTGCAATTACTATTTCAGTTCCAGCAAATTAATATAAGGCATTTAAAATCTCTTGCATATACCCATATGAAAAGACCCAGTTTACTTAAATGTGGAGATAATATTTTTAATATTGTCAATAAAATTTAAAAATTTCTTGCCAATATTTGGCATGAAAACGAATATCATTTGAATGCACTAAGAGTAAGTCATCTTACAATGAAATTTAATTACTTTGGAGTTACATTGTAAAGTAACAAAAACATTTATTTTTTGGGGGGGGGGGTTATGTATTTATTTTTTACAGAATTTTGGTGGCAATAATTCTCACGATTCTGTTGTATATTCTAAAAATTATTAATATAGAAATGAAGTAAATTAGCTTTAAATGAAGTGTTCTTAGAAGTTTTCTATATTTAATTTAACTAAATCTCTTATGTGTTACGTAATGACATAAAATGTTATTTTAAAAGAAAATAATTATCATAATTCATTCACTTCCTACATTAATTATTTATTGCAAAATATTGTGATATTTATGAATACATTTTTTTCTATTTTAATGTTTGTATAAACTTAAAAACTGAATAATTTAAAAATCAGAATTTGAAATTTGAAACCTAAAATGAAAAGATTCCTGCTTTTGTTGATATTATCTTAATAATTTTTTTTTTAAAGAGATTTTTTTTTTTTTTTATTTGAAATAAATCCTTGACAGTGAGAAAATTATAATAGAAAATTTTGAGACAATTTAAAATTATTAAATTTTCTGTTTTTGATTTTTAATTTGCTTAATATATTAGCATAACTAAATTTTAATTTAGATTCCTTGGAAAAGTTATAAACATAAAATGATTGAGCGGAAACATTTCTACTACATACCATACCATTCCATAGCTAGGGAAACTATCGATTATTTTTTTTTTATCATGTACTAATATTAATAGATTTTTATTGGGAAGGATTTAGGGAGCTCAGGCTAGACTTTTATCTGGTATTTTTCTCCTCTGTTATTAATAAGGAAGTAAATTCAATTCATGGCTATCAACAATTAGGAATATTTTTTTCTAATTTGACTCAAATTTAGCTCGTAGATATTTCCGTAAAATTACTGTTGTTAGAATTCCCATGTTCCCATCACTTATTAAAAATATTTCCCATATATTTTTTTCAGTGTGTTTACATTGCATTTTTTTAAAATAAATATTGACTTTTATACAAGAGACAAGTTAGTTTTGTAGATCTTACTAGCATTTCTGATTTGCCACTGAGCAAAGTCACCAAGTGTCTGTATTGAGCAAATGATGAATTTATGGACAGATGCCTTAATATTGTCTTCCATGTGCTGAAGCATGGATTTAATAGAAATCTTCAGATAGTAATTTATCAGAATCCACTGAAATGATTTTTGTAATGTATTATATTTCAAAGAAAGCTGCTGTTTTCATTATAAATTATAGGCAATATATAATTGTTTACTCATTTTTGCATTGGATTTGAAGATTTTATGTTATGTAATTGTCATCAGCTGACAACAAATCAAATAATTAATTAGATGTATGCTTTACATTTAGGAGCTTAAATGCATTTAAAATTTCTTTGATTAAGAGTTTCCTGAAAAATAATATAGAAAAATTACTAAGATAACAGGTAAAAAGAATTTAATAACCAATTTTAGTAAACATCATAAAAAAAAATTTTTTTAAGTCAAATAAAAAATTTAGAAAATTGTCTTTTTAATTTATTGCATATACTAAGTAATTAATTATTACCTACTTGACTGGTGTAAAAAGGTAAACTTCTCTATCTTTAAATGGAATATCTTTTCTATAGAAAGAATTAAAAAAATTGAAGAATATTTTAATTTATCTAATCCAAAATAACAGGAAATTGTTTCTTTTGAAAAATCTATAATTATATTTATATTTTGTAATAGATGTTTTTTATTTCATTTGTAATTTGTTGAAAATTGTTTCTTTATAGAATATAGATTATGGAGATATAACTGAAAGAATGGAACTAAAAAAGCAACTCAAATGTAAATCATTTGAATGGTATTTGAAGAATATTTATCATGAAAAATTTATGTTTGATAAAGGGGTTATAGCTTATGGAACTGTAAGTAAAGAAAGTTAAAAAAATTTTTTTACATTAATTAATGTAATATTTTACATTTAATAATTTAATTTAATTAACTTATGTTGCAATAGTTTTTCATATTTATGTGTTATATAATTTCAATAACTTACATAATTTCAGTAATCAGCAATTTCTCTTATTTGTGTTATTGCAAAAAATTATTAAATATAGTTCAAAGGGTTATTGATGATCAAGCTAAGCATCTAAATTATTGTTTCATTATTAAATATTGTTGAAGAGTTTTTCTTGAAGTTATTTATAAAGAGTGTATAAGTGTATATAATTTTTCATTTTTGTATAGAAAAGGTATATTATCAAAATATTTGAATTCCTTTTATTGCGTTTGAGATACATATTAGAAAATGCAATAATTTTCCATATACTGTTTCTGCCTAGGCAGACTCTAACCATTCGAAAGATTGAGGGTAGTTATATCAGGATTTCAAATCATAAACAAATAATAAGGGTATAGGCTGTATTGATACTCTCATTTTAATTTTTTTTTCTTTGCCTATGTAATTGTGGGTTCTTTGATCATTATAAAAATTTTTGCATGATTTTCTAAGTGTTATTATTTTGGGTACAAATTATATTTTTATCTACGTTTTTTAGTTTTGGTTAATGTTTTATAAATATTTTAAGTATGTATTTTTAAATTTTAGTGTTATAATTTTAAATAATTAGTTATTAAAATGAATCAAAATAAAAAATTTTTTTGTTAATTATAGGTAAGAAATCCTTTGACTCATTTGTGTCTTGATACATTAAATCGTGATGAAGATAAATCTGAGCCTATTGGTTATTTTCATTGCAAACCACAATCGGATATTGTAATAAATCAGGTTAGTATACTAAAAAGATCTTATTTTATTTTTAAATTTTATCTGCCATCATGGTAGTTGTGTAAATATCTGAAGATTATTTAATCTAATAGACCATTAACCCTTTGGGCACTTCAAATGAATTTGAGTTTTATTATTTTATGCTAGAATGCAGATGATGTAATTTTGCCTCGCAATATTATAGAAATATTGTTGACATAAATGTAAAACTACAGAATTTTTCTTCTATTATTATTATAAAACTTGTGATGCCTTTGACTAGAGAAAAATATATTTGGTTTTAATTATCGATTCCTACAGAAAAGTAGAGACATTTTTTTCTCAATTTTAAATTCTGAATACCTGACCTCCAGCTACGATATTTTTAAGGACTTTGACTTGAGAGTGTCATCCTTTTATTCCATTTCTCAATGTGATAACGTTTCTTGTAGGATTTGGAATGCTTCGTTCTTCATTTATGCTTAAAATATTCAAACTTCGATATATTCTTTTGGGTATTGTTTTTTTATTATGTTTCTTGTAGAATTTGGAATACTTCATTCTTCATTTATGGCTAATATTTTTAAACTTTGATAGATTCTTTTTTTGGCTATTGAATGTGATAATATTTCTTGTAGAATTTGGAATACTTCATACTTAATTTGCGCCAACATTTATCTTACTTTTGTATATTCTTTTAGAGGTTCTTGAACAATTCATTCTTCATGAACTTTTTATCTATTCAACATTGCTATATTCATATGGCTATTTGAATTTGGCCATTCTTGTAGTATATCAATCAATTGCTTCATATATCTCGTGCATTATTAAACATTGGCATATTCCCCGAGTTTATTTATCCGTTTTCCAATGTTTACACATGATAAGTTGAAATTTGCCAAACAGATTTCAATTTTAGCTGTATGATGCCTATCCTAGTTATTTTTTTTTTAAATTCAAAAAATAAGATAAAAAAAAAACATCCATATTTTCTAACTTAATATAAATGAATTGCTTAACGAGAGATAAAAAAAAAAAAAAAAAAAAAGATCCAGAAGAAATGTCATAACAAAAGAAGAGGATTTAGACCTTGAGAAAGAATGGTAAACATTTTTTAAAAAAAATTCAGAAAATTAATGTGAATATAATAAATTTGCTCAGAATTTTGCTATTACTTTTTAATTCTGATAAGAGTATTGGCGTAATTTGATTAGAAATTTGGATCATTATTTTTTTCACAATACTAGAAGAAAATTAATCAGTTAACATCATTAATACTAATAAAAGTATTAGATATTTGCAAATTAGTCTGTTTGCAATATGAATGGTAAATAAATCATTTTGCAATTTTTTTTTACTAAAAGTATGATTAATTCAGTTCTTAAATCAGTTGAGTATATTTGAAATGATACTTGCTATCCTTTATTGGAAGTACATTACTTGATTCTAACTTTTGATAATACAATAAAAGTTGAAAAATATATCTTCTTGTCCTGAATTCATTTCTATTTAACTTGACAAATATGGACAAAAGTTAATTGCTATATAACGAAACACATTAATTTTTTTTATTCTTTATTTTATCTATTGCTTCTTCTTAGTTCAGCAGCAATGAAAAATAGCCTTTCACTAAATATTTATATTGTTAATTATTTCATTGAAACTAATTGAGATAGGGATGATATTAATCAGATGCTTACACATATTCTATCATGACATTAGCAAGAAGGCGTCCTGTTCATATTTTTTACAATATTTTAAATTTTCACTATAATTAAATAATTTTTTAGGAAGGTGAAGAAAGCAAATAACAAATAAATATTTAATCAATTATTGGCTGATAAGTAGCAACAAAAATATATTTGTTTCTAAAACAAAAATAGAGATTCACAAAACTCATTTAAAACAATACTTCTAAGAGAACCCATATGAAATTAAGTTTTGAAAAATGAAAAGAGTCCTTTGTACCTTAGTATGGTCATGTTTCTGTAAATATTTATTTTTTATGAAACATTTACTTTTATTTTTTACATTTTAAAAATTTCGTATTCAAAAATCTTTTTATTTTTTATAATTTCACTTTAAATGTCTTGTGTTAAATTGTAATAAGTAATTTAATTAAAAATTTACTCCCTTCTCTTCACTGGAGCTTTCTTCTTGAGATATGAATTTAAGGAAATATTTAAACAATGCTTATATTTATTTTTGTTTTCTTCCAGTTGTTGTCATATACAGAAAACGAGAACTTAGAATTGAAGAAAATTGTGCTGAAGTAAATGAAGATTTTGATATGGAGTCTGAAAATTCGGTAATAATGTCAAAGTGCAGTGATGGAGAAAATCAAAGGTGGACTCATAAAATGGTTTGTCCTTATAATTTTGAATTAAATTTTAATGATCAGTTTTACTGCACATCCAAGAATTAAATATTGCAAAAATCTCAACAAAATTAAATATAGTTCATATTGTGCAATACAATATTTATTATAACTATAATAAATATTGTATTGCACAATAATAACATAAATATTGTATTGTATTGCACTGCAGTTGTAATTTGATTTTCCAAAGTTATATTTTGCCATTAATTTATCTAAAACTTGATTTCCTATTGTGTCCTATGAGAAATTCATACATGTAAACTTCATCAATTCTTATTACATGCTTACTGTAGCTTAGACATGTCAAACTTGTTAATCGACAAAGACCACATTTAGTATTGTACATAACCATAGGCCACATACAAAAACAAATTTAATAAACCGGAAACAGATTTTATTATTATTCCAATTACACAAAAATAAAATATATATATATATACAAATATAACCATGTTATAAAAATTCATTTAAAGTTAAAAGTATTTTGAATTTTATATTATTTAATAAAATTATGTTATTTTTTTAAGAAACCTGGTGACAATTTTCATTTACCAAAATTTAATTAAATTTTTTGAGCCATAATTATTTAAAATCAAAGGCACATGCTTGTCTTATCAGTTTTTATTTTTCTGCAGATTTATTATTTTTAAAGTTGAAAATAGTTATCACAAATGTGTGCTACCAAACATAGCTAAAATATGCCTTATTACTAAAATACAAAAATCAATCAGCTGTTAAATAATCATAGAATTTTGGAATCCTGCTATCCATACTATTTTGTTTTAATATAGATGCACACTAAATTTCAAAAATGGTATAGTTGTAAATTTAAAAATTTCATCATCAGTTGATAGAAAGGAAATTGACAAGTGAAATTGATTTTCACATTTCTTTAAATCTAAAAAACCTTCTTTAAAATTCGTCTTCTAATAATTTAATTTATATTACCGTCTCAAAATTTCAATTCCGTTTATTTTTGTAACAATACCCAGCAAAAATACTTCAAAATACACTAAAAAAATATTTGTTCTATTTTTGATAAACAGAAATGACCAAAATTTTTATATGGGGACACATATATCTCTTGATCTTGAAATGGATTAATAACTGAAAAATTCATTAAATGCATCGTTTCTTTTTTTTTTTTTTTAATTCATCAGTGGCATTTACCTATATATGTCTGATTTTGTTTAATAAAAATTATTTGAAATGATGTAATAAAATAAAATCTATTAGAAAATTAATTAATATGATATCTGCCAAAAATAAAAACATAGCACTTGTATATAATTAGTGATAATATTTCATTTTTAATTGTTTTCTAAATATTGTATTGCAAGTTTGTTGGTGAGTCATTATTTTAAACATGAGGATTTTAAAAATTTTCCTAAATATGATGAGAAAAATAAGATTAAACTAAAGATAAAACTTAATAATAAAGGAGATAAGATACATTTGTGAAAATTTTAAATAATTGGTAAACTCTGAGTGTATGAAATCTTTTTATTTATCAAGTATAATTGATGCTAAATGATAATGATCACACACATATATAAGTAATACTATTTCTAATGTTTTCAAAATAATTAAATTGTCACAAATTTCCAGAAACAATTTAAAAAAAAGAATAAAAGAATGAATGAACTTGAAAGAATTTCTTTCCTGAAAAGGAAACATATTTATTATAATTTATTTTATTTTTATTTATTATTTATGTTTTATTTATAATTATTATTTATTGTTATATTTTTTGTTATTCACTTTTGTTTTTGCCAAAGATTTAGAATTTTTTTTTTAAAGAAAATTGCATATGATTCAGTAAACAAAGGAAAGCCTGAAATATTTATGCTTAACAATTTACAAAATTGTATTAAAATTTAAATTGGTGAGAAGTATTAGGGGGATTCATTATTCTGTAGTGATGAATTTGGCCTACTTTTCATAAAGGTAGAGCACAATTTTTTCTGAAAAATAGGGTTTGTTTTACTTGATTGGATTGGATTTTGATTTGATTCGATTCGTAATTTTGAGTTTTATATCCACTGGTGCTGCTTTATCTCAGTGTATCCAAATGCTGTTAAAATAAGAGACAAAAAAAAAAAAAAAAAAAAAAAATCAAAGGTGAAAATGGAACATTTATATTTTAATTACTATGAAACTTGGAAATTTTTGACTCTGTGATGGGTGCACATACTTTCCTGCAACCAAAAGAAAATAAGTAAGATGAATAAATATGAACAAGAAAGAAATGGATAAAACAGCAGATTGAGTAGAACACAATATTTTAACAGTGAAACAAGGATAAAAAGAATGGGAATTACAACCATACCTAGAAAATAAAGAGTAAAAATTTTCAGGGAAAAAACAACAACTTGGGGTACACCATAGCTTACAGGGCTATGAGACTTATGTAAAAAATTGAAGTATCTATGCAATCTTATAATATGAATCACCCCCAAAGAGTACAAAAATAACTTTGTATCCAAAAGCACATTGTAGCTTGTTTCTGCAGCTCTGTTCATGCATTGAAACAAAATGTGTTCAACAGTTTCTAGTGTTTTGCAGAAGGGCTACAAAGGAGATGTTTGGCCAAATCTATGGATTTTAGCATTAGAAGGGCATGTTTTTGTGTGAAATCTGGAAGGAAGAAGGTCTTCTTTTCAATTAGTAGGAAGAAGTATATGGCAAATAGTATATTTACTATTCAAATGAAGAAATTCTTCAGCATATTTTCCACCTTCCCACTGTTCTATTGCTTTTGTCTGTGTGTTCTTTATATGTATATATACAGTTATGTCTGCTGCAGTTTTTGCGTGAGAGAATCTATTACAGTTCATTCTCTTCAGTATCAACATGCCCTGGAAACCAGAGGAATATGATTGGTAAAATATTATTTCAAATCTTTTTGGAGTTGATTCCCAAGTAGCTTGATGATATGATTGGAGAAGTTGCAATTCTGTAATGCCTGAAAAAAAAAGGTTTACTGTGATTTAGTATATTTATGAGATGAGAGAATATAAGGTTAAAATGACCAATCAGATGTAATAATGAAAAAGTTTTTGACTCATAGCAAAACCTCAACTACTCCATTACAAATGTTTTTATAAGGTCTCAAGTTAGCAGTAAATAGTGTTAGCACAAATATGTTAAATATATCTGTTGAGACAACAGCAAAGAATGCAGTAATATTAGGAAGTCTTTTTCGTTTTTAATAAGAGCCTCATGTTAAGAATCAAGTCATTTCTAGAAACTTCAACAAATCAACTGTTAACATCATCCAATTTGTCAGCAATATTTTTTAGTTCTGCTTTGTACAAGATGCATTTGGTACATTTTTTAGAATAAAAGAATTTTCTTTAATCAAATTAATTTTAAAAAATATAAATATTACATAGCACTAAAAATTGCTGATTAATGAAAATAACCTATTATTTATTCATTTACCTGAAATTTTCATAACATTATTAAATTTAATATTGCTACAACACTATATATTTTTATCATTAATATTTACTAAACATTGCGACAAATTTTTTTTAGGGTGGTGAAATCATACATGATAAGTCAGGTATGTGTCTTGATGCTAGTAAGAAGAAAGCAGGCGATGATGCAGTAGTGAGGAAATGCTATGGTGGTCATTTGCAGGTTTGGTGGTTTGAAAACTATGTACATCCAGTGATTGAAGTCAAACATCAGAAATAGGTTATTATTGTGATGGGATTAAAAAAGTATTGTGCGGTTGTTGTAGTAATCTGATTGTGGAAGCTTTACTATTCCTGCCATTTTTAGATTATTTAATAAATTTACATAGAATTTTGTTTACTTTGAGAATCATATGAAAATTGATCTAGCTAATTAACTTTTGGAGCATGTGCCTTTATATAATGTGCCACATTCAGTTAATAGTTGGATTTAAGTTTTGCGAAGTTTAGTTTATTTAATTTAGTTTATTTATTTGAAATTTTGCACGAGTGAGGGAATGGTAATTTTCACTTGGCAGCAGTTAAAGGTATAAAGGTTGAATTCAGTCTTATTGTATATGCACTTAACCAGCTTATTCAATTTGTTATAAATTATACACATATATTAAGTATTGCATGGTGCATTATTAAATGTAATAAAAAGAAACTTAACCTAAAAATCAATTTTTACCTTGATAAACTTGACAATCATGTATTAATTTTATTTATTTATTTATTTTTAACTTACAAAATGCAGTTTGGTCTTGCTAATTTCAGTTGTAGGAATAAAACAAATATTAATATTATATGAATACTATATCTGTAAGAATGTAAGGAATTAAAAATTTATTATAAAATATTTTTTTTGTAAAAAATGTTTTATGAGCATATTTAATTTTATGATGTATACATTATCTTTTGCATTTGCTGAATTATTTTAATTAGGAAATATAAATTTCAGGACATTTAAAAAAAAAAAAAAAATTGAAAACCATTTCCTACTTACATTATATATATATAATCATAGTCTTAACACATTTACAGAATGTTTTTTAATTGGAAAATATGTTTCTGTGCCAATTTTTAAATTGCAAATGTTTTTTTTATTAGTATTATATAATTATCTCCAGTTATGTTTATTGAGATTTATTGCTATAAATTTTTGTTTCAATCTGTGTTTTATAATTATATAAGTTCTCTCTTTTTTTTTTACTTTTGATTATTTTAAATGTGATAAATTGTTTTATTGACAAGTTGAAAATAGGTACAACTTTCATTTTATATTATTCAATAAAAATATCAATAAATATCAGTCTCAGTTAGTCAGTAAACAAAAATTTTAAAATAAGTATTCTACTGTTGTTTCAATACATATTGTTTTTGTGTACTTCTTGGTCTATTCAAATTATATATTTTTAGTTATTTATACATTAACAAGACCGATTTCAATTTAATTTTATCATTTCCTGATAAATATTTAACTATAATTTTTACGTTCATTTTTATGATTTGCTTCTATATTAGTTACTGCATGATTTACATTTTTTTCTTTCTTAACTTTTTATCTGTACAGATTATTTTAAAACATAGTACAAATTTATTTTTTAGAATTAAAATGCTCAATTGTTATTAGCAAATGATTTATATTTCCACTATATTTTTTATTAATTATCTTAATAATTTTTATGTAATAGCCTTAAAGAAGATTTATATAATAAAATATATTGCATAATTATTTTTTTATGTATGAAAGCATATAAACTGACAAATATATAAATATATTCATTTAATGATATTTATCTTTTTATTTAATTTTAAAGATTAAAAAAATAAATATGCATCAAGTAATCTAAATATTAATGAGTTAGATTTAGGCATTTCAAAATGGAATGAATTTAAAAAAAAAAAAAAGAACAGAAAATGTAACAAAAATGTTTGTTTCTACTTAAAAACTAATTTGTTTCAGTATGGAAATCGTTTTATGTTCAACTCACTTAAAAATTATTTATTTAATAAGTGCAATAAAAATCTGATTTATGTCTTATATATATATCAAAGTTGCCTAATCTCCAGATTTAGATGAGTGATTTCTGATTTTCAACTCATTTCTTCCAATTTTCTGTTATTTTATTTTCTGTTCTATGATTAATGCAAATTGAGATTTTATTTTATCATGGTTCCAATTTTTTTTCTCCATCTCAATTGTGATTCCGAGAAAGTATCATTACATTTAATATGTTCTCCACAAATTCTCATAAATGATGAAGTTGTAATTCATGCTAGCAGATCTAAAAATTTTGCATCAGAAAATGATGATATATTTCATAAAGTAAAAACTTTATGAAATGTGTCAATTTGTGATGTAAAATATTTTCAATGGATATTTCCAATTTTTGTCAACTCTTTAATAAAAGATGTTGATGTAGCCAATAAATTATATGATAAGTTACAATCACAGTTTTGCTTGTTGCAAAAGGAATATGTAATAGATGATTACCTATTTGTAGTGGATTGATACTATGTAAAAATTTCATTGGAAACATGAAACACCACCATTCTGGCAATTCTATACAGTAAGTTTGTCAAAAAATATTTGATATTAATAATGAAAGCAAGCCTCCATGGCAATTATTAGGAATAAAAACTTGAATTTTCATTCTTAAAAGAAGCAAAATCTGTCACTACAGTTAATAATGCAGAATTAAAATAAAAATTTGCATTGCTTAATTTTGAATGAATCTAAGATTTTTGTATGCTGTTTTTAATAATAGTTTAATATTTTATACTATTTGTGTATCAGAACTTGTAATTAGCATATGTAAAGTATTAATCAAGCATAAATTTAAATTAATTTTTATTTTTATGATTTAAGTGTTTTAGTGCTCTGCTTTCCATTTTTTCATGTTTCTGATTAGTTTTTTAAACAATAAATATTTTTTTACATTTAAGTATTTTATAATGCATTAGTGATCATATTAATGAAATACTTTTAAAATTATTCTTTACTTTAAAATATTTAAATAATAGAAGTATAGCAAGCAAAGTTGAAGTATCCATGAGGGAGCTATCTTTGTAGAAATTCTCTTAATTTTGTTATCATGAGAGGCTGGCAACTTTAATATATATGTAATAAAATAGTGTGTAAATTTACGATCAACAAGATAATTTTAGAAAAAATTATTAATTGTTAACAATACATTTAATGTGAATAAAACATACCTATTAGTGTTGTTTTGTTCAGTCTCCAAATGTTTTACCTTGTTAACAAGTTTTCTTAGAAGAACATTTCATATTTAATGTATTTTTTTGGTTTATTGTTATGGAATTTATATATTTGTTTTAATGCAGCTGAAACAGTAGCTTTGATGATGAATTTATGTTTGTGTTCATGTTTACTATCAAAGATATTGAATCTCTATATACTTTTGCACAATTAAAAATCAAAATTTATGATGATGCACTAATATAATTAGTTAATATTTTATGTTAGGTCTAAATGATGGCATAGAAATTACTTTGTTCATTGTTGTTAATAAATGTTTGAAATTGTGTGTTAGTGTTTAATAATAAAAATAATAATGTGTTGTAATAATAAATTTTTATGCCATGCAAAAGGAGATGTTTTAAAGTTCCTGATATTACAATGCTTTAATGCATGATTCTGTCATTTGTAATTATTCTTAACCTGTAACTTTTTGACACATTCCTGTATAGCTCATTTTTTTTTATATTAGTATTGTAATGTGTTTTTTCTTGAATGTAAAGTATAAGAAAGGATTTAATCACATTTGAATGCATTAATTTTAGAAAAATCTTTATTATATTATAATTTTTAGTTATATTTATGCTATACATTCATTTTCTACATGAACCTGCATTTCAACATAATATTAACAGCAAACTAAGATGAAACATTTTTTGTAATTTCTTGTATAATAATTTTGTAATTCTTTATAATATAATTTTACATACAAGTTTTATTGCATAAAAAATCTGTGAATCAATGAGAGAAATATTATTTTTATAGAGTTGGCACAAGATTATCAACTTAACTTAAAGATAAAAATTTTCAATAGTACTTACGGTCAAGTGCTTCAACCTTTGGTGAATAGAAAAAATATATATTTAACTATAATATAAAATTACATTAGCATATGTTTTTGTTCAGTAGTTTAAATTAAGCACAATTATTATAATAAGTATAATTTTCAGCACAATTATTAATTGTGCTGAAAATAATATTTATATGTTGTTGATGTATTCAATCATTATCTAATTTTCAACTTATATTTATTGCAGTTTTAAAAATGAACAAATAAAAAATATAGTATGTGTGAATGCAATCTTAAATTTTGGCTTAAAAGTGTTATTTAAAAATTTATAATGCTTCTGTGATGAGTGGCAATTTGAACTATCTGTAAATAATACATTATCTTATATTTTTAAAGAGAAAAGCATTGTTTTGATTATAAAGATAATATTTACAAAATATTTAGTTATTTAACATCATTGTTTTATAATGAAATGCTTCTTTTTGATGATTTTGCAATTTCCAATACATGTGATATTTTTAGAAATTCTGGTTTATTATTTTAAAATATATTTTAATCTATATAAATTTTATACTCTGAACTTTATTATAAATTGTGTTCATTAATAGTGAGATAATTTCTTTAAAACTTAGTATTATGAAATTATTCGATGGTCACTAATATGTGTATATGTGTGTTTATGCATTTTTTTGTAATAAAATTTTAAAAATAAAAATTTGCTAATTTTTTTAATTCAAATAATCATAGAAAAAAATTGGCTGCTTTTATATTCTATGCAAAAAAATAAAGAACAAACAAGTTTTTTTTTTTTTTAATCATTTTTTTGGAATAACTAGTCATTAAAAATTCTAATAAAATTTCCCAAAATGTGGTAGTTATTTTAGAACAATTTTTAAGAGGCTTTAAATTTTATCTTTTTATCTCTTCTATCAAGGATATGCAAGTTTCACTTGTAATTTATTTATTTTTGTATATTTAATAAATTAATCTTGGTTTTGGTGGATAAGAATGCTAATGGTAGTGGGTTTATGGCAGCTCAGAAACAAGTTTAATCTCATCTGTGTAGATTGATTCGCACATCAGCAACATATCTCACTGTGTAGGTATTTTTCTGCTTCTCTTCTTGTGCAACACAAATGTGCATTCATTGTTATAAAAATCATTCATTCTTCTTATAAAGATTTCCAGGAAGCGATTCTCCTTCCTTTATAAGTATAGTGCACCATGGTAATGTTAAATCTGCCATATAAAGACAAGTTTGTATCAAAGTCAAGTATCCAGCTCTAGAAATGTTTTTAATGAAGAATTCATCGTTTCTCTCTTGAATATAGGATATTTTAGCACATGATTAAGGTTTTGACACTCCATCCTAAAATTTCTCAGTTTTTATTAGACTGCTTATGCATTACTTTATGACCACATTTCGCGGACACGTGACGAAGCATTGATTCTACAAGATCAGGGATGTTCAAACTACGCCCCGCCAGAAGGTTCTATCCGGCCCGCGGACAGAATTTTAATTTACCGGTCCGAGGCAAATGAAAAGAATAGTTTTATATATTATATATCCATTTACTTTTCTACTTTGACTAAATATTATTTTTTGAGTAAAATAATGCATTTTCAGTTCGAACTCAGATTCATCAGCCATTCAAACAGAATTGGATATTTTTACCATGCCTTTCAACGTAAATTGTGAAGTCAGATTTGCAGGTTGAATTAATTGAGTTACAATATAACAATCATCTCAAGCAGTTGTTTCTAAATGTGCCAAAGTTAAAGTTTTACAAATCATTATCGAAAGTAATTTAATATCTCATGCTGAGAAAATCAGTGCTATGTTTGCTTCATCTTATATTTGTGAACAAGTGTTTTCAACTATGAACCTTAGAAAGAATTATATATTTCAGAAGTAGACTGACAGATGAACATTTAGCCTCGTTTCTTAGAATCAGTACATATCAATTCGCACCTCAATATAAGGAACTTTTGAAAATGAAACCGCAATTTCATTGCTCTCATTAACATATTTAAATTGTAATACTTGTATATTGTTTTTAAAATTTTAGAAAAATTTATCTTGCCCCGCCAAAAAAATTTTTTTTTTTTTTCCGATTTTGGCCCGCGACCGAAAACGTTTGCCCATCCCTGTACAAGATACTGGTAGATTTTCTTGGGTATTTGTGCTCAGCCCTCACCAGCTTGTCTTCCAGTTCCCATATATTGGGAAGTAAACACCGTAAAAGCAGACCTATTTGTCCAGTGGAGCCACAAATTCTAGTTTGGTGATCCAACTCATGAAAGCCACTAGAATGCACCACGATGTTTCCTCGTGATGATTCAAGTGTCACAGCATGATGTGTTATCTTGTTGGTACCGGCCAGTTGTCGGCAAATCGCTGCTTTTACCACGAATCGATTTCAATTAGCTGCGGGCGAGTGAAGTATCAATTGGGTTGCCGTAGTGCAGGTGACACGCCACAAAGGTACGAATTGAGTGTGAGCAAGTCAATCACAGCTTGTCTGTCAGTGTGTACAATGGTCAGTGCCTGGCGTACCGGAAAGTATTCCGAGAATACTTATTCAGCACATTAATCTTGTATCTTCCAACCGCCTTCCTATCTCTCTGTTATTTTTAGCATTCATTTAATAAGTTGTTATAAATTTGTGTTGTTGCTTTTATTGCTATAAAACGAAACATGTTTTTAATTGCTACCTATTTGGATGGCTACAAAGAAAAATGAAGAAGGAAATCGTAAATTTAAACTTGAGTGGGCAGAATCGTTCGCGTTTAAACAAAACTCAAATCGCCGAACTGTTTCATTTAAGAAAAATTGGCCCATAACAAGAAATCGAATTTGAAGAAACACTTTACAACTAAAAAAAAATGTCATTTGGCAATAAATATCCCTTCTGTGATGCGAGGAAGAAAGTGGTTGTGAAACTTCACAAAGCTAAGAAAATCAAATTCTGTATTTAGTTGTTGTGTACAGTCTTCTAACAATGATAATAGTGCAAGCTTTAGTATTACTCAAAAAATATAACTAATAGAAGCAAACTACGCATAGACTGGGAACACATAAAAAGTATTTTAAAAGGCATCTGAAGAACTATTGTGGGATTTTAAGAATAAGAATTTCTTTTTAAAAAAAATTAGATTTGCCACTCACTATCTGTTAAAACAGTAGAATACAGAACTATCAAAATGTCTCCGACTATAACCAATCAGTAAATCGAAGAATTGGGAAGTGGCGGAAGTAGTTAATTATCCAACAGAATTTTTAATCTACTCTATCTGCCAGGTATGAGATCACATATACCGCAATTAAAAAGCTGCATGCCAATTACGTTGCGAAATATCCGTCAAACAAAGACTTGCAATGGCATGAGGCTTGCAGTAAAAAAAAAATTAATGAGCATCATCATAGTAGCAAAATCTTCACAGGACCTTTTATAGGCGAAGATGTCCTCATTCCTATGATTCCAACGGATCAATTTAAGATAGATCGTTTTCAATCACCATCAACAAAGCTCTAGACAATCTTTAGAATTTTGAGAATTAGATCTGGATACAGATTGTTACTCACAAGGACAATTATATGTTGTATGTTCTACAATTGGCAAAGCAGACAATTTCTATATCTGCGCACATAATGGAACAAAATATATATATATATATATATATATATTGTATACCCACAAGCATTGTGAACTTTTAACAAATTTCAATTTTATCAATAGCTTTTGATGATTCTTGTGATATAAATAACACAATGCATGTTTCCCTTTTTGTACGATTTATTTCGTTTACGCGTTTTAAAGAAGAATTTTTAGAATTATTGCCATTGAAAGGTCGAACACACGGCGAGAGTATTGCAAATACTATCATTGAAAGTATGGAGAAACATTATATTCCCCTCGACAAAATTATTTCAATTTCATTATATGGGGCAAAAAGTATGACCGAGGTGAGAAAAGGTTTTGTGTTTTGAAAGAAAAAAATTAAACACCAGATCTTCGTTTACCATTGCATCATTCTGTAGATATTTCCAGAGGAAATTTTCAATCTTATGGACTTGGTGATCAATATTCTTAACACAATTGCAACTAAAGCTCAGTAATCATCATGAATTTAAAGAATTTTTATGTTGAAAATGAAGAGTGTATGCACAGATTTTCTGTTGCATAATAAGGTGCGTTGTGTTTCCAGAGGAAACGTTTTAAAAGGTTTCGCTTCGTTATTAGAAATTAAAACATTTTTCCTTGAGAAGGGTGTTGACTATCCTAAACTAGTGGACGATGAGTTGTTCCAATAATTTCATGATAGATGTTTACGTCTCATCTAAAAATCTTGATCGTAAACTGTAAGGAAAGGAAACACAATTTTGGAAAAAGTTATTTTATTCGAAAACAAATGACCCCTTTCTGCTCAAGATTCTGAAAGAAAAACAGCATTTCATTTTTCAAGTCTGCTGAAACATCTCCAAGAAAATAATTCGGTATGGACATTTACTTTATGAAAACAACAATTTTAAATATGAGGGAAGCTTTCCTTCAGAGGTTTCATGAATTGAAAAATAGCATAGAAACGTTAGTCTTTGTTAAAAAAAAGCCTCTCAATGCTGACATAGCAGAATTAAAATTTTCTCTTTTTAATAGTGACACCGGCGCTTTTGAAATGCTTTTATTAGAATTAAAAAAAATAATGAAGTATGGAGCTCCAAATTTGAACGCTTTACTGCTGATATAGAAAAATTGGAAATATATATATATATATATATATATGATCTGCTTTAAAAGACTCAGAGAAGGAAGACATAATCATTTTTATCACCTGAAATAATACTCCTGATGCATTCCTGCGCAAATCAGTTAAAAAAATTAGCATTTGCTGACCTTTCAATCTATGACTCTACATATTCAAGTGACGAATCTTTTTTCAAGCAATGTTCCTTATCAAAAGTAAATTGAGAAATCGTCTTATTGTTAAGAACCTTGGAATCTTGATTGAAATTAAAAATGACACACAAACCTGAATTATCCAAACTTTCTAAAGAAATGCAAAGTCATTGTTCACATTAAATGCGTGCTTTATCATATTTTTTATTTTAATTTCAAAAATATTCTTGTCATTAAATAAGCTTGTTATTATTAGGACATCTGGTTTTATTTATTGTTAATAGCTAGCTACAGATTGCCATTGTTACTTTCCTTACAGATGCAAATGCCTTGGCAAAATCTGAATTTATAATTTCTTCTAAGATTAAAACTAAATACCAAATTACAGAACTAATTGTCAACAGAAAAACAGCTACTACTTTCCCAAGATTAAGCATGAAGCACCACAAAAATATGAAAATTTCTGCTGATGGTGTTATAAAATAGAAAAATGTGGCAACTGCCTTGATATCAAGCTTACTCCTCATCATGTCTTTGATTGCCCAACTGTCGCAAACCGCTACACATTGTCTGGACCATCCCTAGGAAGAGGATTTATACTTCCTACTGGCAATCAATAAGCCAATGTTATTCGGGAGCATCACTATATTTGATTTTCTTGTATTCTTCAGGATATGGCAACTACAACATAGCTAGCTTAAACTGACTCTTAAATACATGGTTCATAAAAAAAAAAATTTGACTCTCAAAAGAAATCTTAATCGTTGTACTGCTAATATTTGACTCTTTTGATTAATGAGTTTACCGACCGCTGATATAGTCCATTACTTTCTGAAACATTGTTGCCATGAAAGTGAGAACTTGGTCTGCACTGGGCTTCACATAACGGATAGAAATTGTTTCATTGGAACAGAAATTCCACGGTTGAGAAATTGTTCCATTGGAATGGATTCTAATGTGTTTAAAGAAAAACATCTACACAGTAATACCTTTCGCCACCGCCTTGTATCCATTCATCTGTGCATACGGGTGCCACAGTCTTCATTGGAAATCGTGGACGCATTCTACCGCCAACGTTATGAATAGAAAACATGATTCGTCGGATCAGCCGACTTTTTTCAGCCATCTACAATCCAACTATTATATTCCTTGGTATATTACAAGCGCTGTTGTTGGCTTGCAGTAAGAAGGAGACTCTGCGGCCATGCAGACCCATGCGCCGAAGGGAATGCTGAGTCACACTGTCTGTTTTTTTGCTGATGATTTGAGCCACTGTAATTTTTCGTTCAGTGTGAACGATGTGTAGTAACACATCGTTCACACTGAACGAAAATTAAACACTGAATGCGCCAGCTCAAGCTGCGTTGATTCATCGTGACTCTTTCGCCAAAAATGGAACCATATCGTGCCATAACCAGCGTATTCACACCGTGCGACTTTGGGCTATTCTCTAAACTCAAAAGACCACCGGGGACACCGTTTTGAGTCGATTGAAGAGATTCAACGTTGAACTTCTACGTGAGTATCTACTTCCCTTTGGAATAAATATACCACAAATTGAGATTCATCTTTTCTTCATTAGCAATAACTGTTGTCTGCAGATATCAGTGCCTTTAAATTATTCCTAGATTCTTTGTTAACTTTTTGAATAATTTTAGGTCTTTATAGACTTATGCCAGTTTTTGTCCAACCTCAATCATCCTAATCACATAACAGTTTTTTATCAATCATTAAATGCTTTCTAAAAGATCCATTTTACCCTCCAAAAGAAAAATTTTTCCAAATGGTGCAATTCTCAAAATTAGAATTTTGAGCGCATAACTACTTTCCACACAGATCAAAATAAAAGCCGCAATAAATTTGTATATTTTTGTGTAGAGAAACTGAATGAATCTCATTAGACTGTGTGAGATTGTTCTCCTTTAGTAACCAATTAACAACCTTCGTTGGATTTCAGCTCCTCTTTACAGTTATTTTTTAATATTTCCAATGCAAGAAGAATGACTATTACCGAATGAATATTTGTAACAGTAATAAAATCTGACGATTCTGAGCTTATTCATGTGTAACTTGATAATTCATCTTTTTTTTTTTTTTTTTCCTTAAATAATGTTTTTTTAGTAAATTTTATTTGATTTGAATATATGATAGCATACCAATAGTTACATACTGTTAGATATGGAAAGAAATGATGGATAAATGATGACACTACACACATAAATTTCTATTGACTAATTACATCAAAAGTTATAGCTACAAAGTTGACAAATTTATGCACATCAGTTGATTGTGAATTTCAATACAGTATGCATGTTTAAAATACCTACACATTTGAGGAAGAATTTTCACTTTAATATTTGCAGTTCTGATCTGAATAGGTAGTTTTACTAATTTTTAAGATCTAATTAAAATAAATCCTGAGAATATGCATCTTTCTTTTCGTACATTGTTAAAAATATTTTTCTTGTTCTCTGCTTCTTCACTGTCAGGCAATTTTTTCATTTTCATGTAGATATAATGAAATAGAACCCTAATGGTACCAGTGGTATTTGCTGCAAATTTATTTTATCTTACCTAAGTGTCATCTTAGAGTAATAAACTTATTAATAAATAACTATCATCATTGAATTTTAACAAAATTCATTGAATTATTACAAAATGTGATTGAAGTTATTTGATGTAAAACTTAGTAGAATAAACAATCAAATTTTATTTTATGATGTAAAGCAACTCAATTAATCTTGTGACATTACTTTTTTCTAAATAATATATATACATATACTAAAGATAATTGCTTTACTGAAAGCCAATTTTTGATTTGTATGTAAGAGAAAGGAGTAAACTTCAAGTGCCCCCCCCAAAAAAAAGACATAGAAAATTTATGGACACTCACTTCATCAGTCTACTCTTCATTAAAAGCATGTAGCAAAAAATTTCCCTATTTATAATTTTTACATAATTTTATTGTATTATTACAATTTTACTTCGAATAGCAAATTGTTTCCAATGATTAATTATGTAAATTGTAGTAAATTAAATTTTTTGCTGATTTTCTTGTATTTTGTACAATAATTTGATACATCTTTAGTTAAAAAAATATATTGTATTAAATTTTTTTTTTAATTGCTAAATAAATTTATATAACAAATAGTATTTCAAAATTTTAATAAACAAATTTTATTTAACATTTTCATAAATTCTTACTACATCAGATAAACTGCTTAAATCTTCTAAAAAATTATCAACTAATAAATTAGTTTCTTCATCAAGTTCTACAGTAACTAGTGGTAAATATCCCACATAACCTTCTTCCACTTTATACAGTTGTTCAATTTCCTTTTTCACTGGATTTAGGTCATTAGGAGCACATAAAAACTGAAATAAAAATTAGTTAACATAAATTACTAGATTCAACTACAATTTTTTTCTCTTTTATAGTGTTTGACATATTGAAAAAAATTAATTAAAACTGTGAGATACAGCATTCAATACTTTTCAAGAAAAATATTACAAAAATCATTATATTTTTTATCTAATTCAATGATATCTCCTTATATATTTGTTATTAATTCATTTTGAAATATGAAAAAATACTTTCTTTACTTATTTTGCTAGATTACATAAAAATAATTAAAAATTTCTTTAATTATACACAGAAGAAAATACTAATGTGTGCGAAAAATACATGATGTAATAGAAAATTAAATAATCATAAAACTGCAATGCCCTCTATAGCACTTCTTTTATGATTTAAACTGGGTTCATATTAAAAGCTGTTTAAGTTTCCAATTAGCTAGCAACTTGAAACCTTTTTTCCTAATTGACTTTTAACACAACATTCAATTCAAATTTCATTCAATATTGGGCAATTATTTAAGATTAATCGTTTTTGTGTAGATTGTCTATTTTTTCATAAACTACCATTTCACTTTTCGTTTACAATTATTTTATTAAAAAATTATGAATTGAGAGTAACTTACATAAAAAAAAAAATTGATAAAGGTTGGGCAATACATAAAAGTGAAAAATTAAAATAAAAAAAAAAAAAGGAAAAGGTTTTATTTTTAAAAGGAGTTATAACATAAATTATTTTATCATAATAATATAACAAAATAGTATTGCCTGAAATAATAGGATAACTTCTGAAATTTATTTGAAAATTTCTGTTAATTTAATGCAAATTCTACCTCAAAATAAGGCTTGTCTTCATCATTTTTAGTTTTCACTTCTTCAGCTCCAGCTTCAATTGCAGCATCAAGCGCTTTCTCTTCATTTAATGGTTCACCATCTTTCTGTGCAATAGCTTTGATAATTCCTTTCTGTTCATAAACTGCTCTCCAACGACCTTCTCCAATTAGAACATTTGCCCTGAAATTTTTTAGAAAACAATTTTATTTAGGAAAATATATTAAAGAGAAAAACAATTATAAAATCATCATTATTTTAAATACCCATGTTTCTTGCAAGTATTCTTTATTTCATGTCTTGTTGTAGAAACATTATCAGTTTCATATTCAAGAACTACAACAATTCCACCAGGACCTATTATTTCCATTGTTCCAAACTTAGTTTTTTTATTCTGTGAAGATCAAAATAAAAAAGGATTTCATACAAAAATAATTAAATGACATAAGTTAAAAGTGTCTATTTAAAATTTTATTTTCATTAAAAATAACTTAAAATGTTTTTAATATAAAATTTTTCACATTTCAAAAAAACTTCAACAATTGTAATTAATTATGCTTGATAAAAATACAATATATAATAGTTTCCCTTGACTTTATATAGTTACATAAAAATAATATTAATATATAAAAATTAAAATATTGCTCATTTTAATTTCAACTAAGTAGTGTTAATTTATAATTGCTTATTACTTAATTGATTATTTTGTCTAACCAAAATTGAACGATTATTTTAACTTTACAATTAATTTCCAAACATCCTGGAAATATAGAAAAAATTGTATCAAATATATTTTAGATAGAAAGACAGCTCTAAGGATAGTTTTTGTTAATTGCAGTAACAATATTTTAAAGTAAAAACTAATTTTTGACAAATCAGACTTATGTTTTGAAATTTATCATTGCTAGGGAATACAAATAATGTCCTTTTTACTAACGTATAATAATTTAAACTCAATTAAGTATATAATGAATTTCCTAAAGAGTTATGGACAATTTACTCATAAATAAAAACTTACATTTATTAAGTTAAAAATAAATATCTTTTAGTATAAATTTTTTAAAAATAAACCAAACATTTAATCTATCAGTGTATTTAAGTATAAGTATGAATGATAATAAAAACCATATATTTTAAACAAATTATTATTTAAAACGGGTTTAATCCTTTTAAAATCACTCTCTATCAATAATTGTTACAGAATTTTATATTTTCACATTGAAATAAATAGCCTAAATATATTTAGTTCTTTTGAATAATTGATATTTTACAATGAAAAGAAAGAATCAGTATATATTAGGTACAAAAACCAATGGGAGTCAATGTATATCTTGTTGCATAAAAAACTTGTCAAAAGTCCATGTGTGTTTGTGGTAGAGCATTGGATTGATGATCTACTTTTTTTAGTTGTCTTTCTTCTTTAGTTGTTTGTTTGTCTATCCTGTCTTGATAGTTTATCTGAAGATTTAATTAATTTTTAATTTTAAATTTAATATTTTAATCTGTTTTTTTTATTTTGTAATCTGGCAATTTCTATAACATACATAACTACAAATTCTTAGAATGCCTAAATACTGTTGTAGACTGTAAACATGAGTTCTGCAAATTCTTCATAATTTACAAAACAGAATCCATATACAATATTTCAGGAAATAAATAAATTATTTTTTCCATAATAATTAAAAAATCTCAACTAAAATATGCAACAGAATACTACATACATCACCTCTTTTAAGTGCACTTGCTATCGTGGAAGAAGGAATATTATTTTTCTTTGCTTGATCCAGAAGATCTCCAAGTTTACTATTTAATTTTGGATCAGGTCCACTCTCTACAAAAAAAAAAAAAAAAAAAAAAAATCATAGATAGATTTACTTTTTTTTAGAAAAGTTGTCATGTGTTTAATATAAAAGAATTACTATTCTTATAGTAAATTTAACATAAAGGGGGAAAAAAAGTTTCATTGAAACAACATAATTGTTTTTACTTAACTACTTTCCATGCCATCACCTACGAGTATAATTTAATAAATTCTGAGTTTTCATTAAAAAGTCCACATAAGTAAATATCTTTAATCAACAGAATTTTACATTCAGACAAGTTAAAACAAGACAATTCTTACCTCTTACAGCCATCCGAATCAAAAAAGCATACTTGTTACATGCAAGAGTCTTTTGTCTGTCCTTTTCAGCTTTGACGTGCTTTACATTTTGCCACTTAGCATGACCAGCGTGCCTTTTAATTGTAATATTTAAAAGATCATTTTGTCTTACGTAAAGAAGAGCAGCAGTTCTATGCGGCACATTGTTAAGATGAACTGATTTAAAAATTAACCTTGAAGTTAAATTAAAGTTCGTGCACATCTCTGAAATCAAATGTGGCATTAATTTACTTTGAAATAAAGAAGAGGAAAAAAGCATTTTGGAGCTTATAAAGAATCAAAAATTAAAAATAATAATAATAACTTAGTTACATACAAATCATTTCGGGTTATTATTTACAAAACATTGAAAAAAAAGTTGAGTTGTATTACTTGATTTTCTCTCTATTTGTTACGTAATAAAATTATAGTCAAATGAAAAAAATTTTTTTTTTTTTTTAATTACTAGATAGAAGAAAAAAATGCAAATTTATGCCTTGTTTAAATTTTTTTTCATGAATGATATAATAACAATTAAAAGTTAACTCAATAAAATCTTTCCAACTATGAAAAAAGTGTTCTATTCTATGTATATTGTATTGTTTACACGGAGGAGCCCAATCAATCCTGTGATAGACCTTCTTACTTGGCTGTTTACTCAATCTCCCCACGTTCAGCGCTCATTTCTGCTTGTCACCCATTCCATAGTTTTTGTATCTTCAGCGACATTTTTATTTTTTAATTTAATTTTTATTTTTTAATCAGGAACTCAATTCCCTAATATCCAACTTAATAGTCCTGTGATAGACCAAAGCCAGCGAGAGGGTTCAATCAATTCTGTTTGATTTTGAATGCGCTAATTTTTGTACTCTTTTTGAATTTTTTTATTTGTATTAATTAATAAAAAGTAAGTTTTTATACATTTACTATTTTTTGATTATTATTCATTAATTTTATTGTCCATTTTTTGGTTATATCTTATGCAAAATGAAATAATAATTATTAAAATTATAATCGACTGGCCCTATATACAGGCTACCTATAAAATTATTTAATAACAACTTAATTATTTTGTTTATAAGTTTTATTTTAACTAGAGATATTGCATAATTTTAAAACATATATATTATTAACAACTGTTATTTTCAATTTGATATCTGATTAATGGCCTGTTTAAAAACTTCAATTTATGGACAAGAACTGATTCATAGCTGCTTTTTCAAAGAAAATATAAATAAATATTATTTGTAAAAACGCTCGTGAAAGAATTTTAAAAATTAATAAAGAAATATAATGTATAAGAAAGCTTATAAATGAAATTTAAACAAAGAAAACCTACAGGTTTCAGCGAAAATGTCCATAATTGAAATTAGTCAAGATGACGAAAAATCCCATTCCCAAATATCCCATTCCGAAATATCCGTATATTTTATAGGTAAAATGCTCATAGTGAAAAATAACAGTGTTCAAGAGGCTTTTAATAATGCTTATTCTAATAACATGACGTCACAATTTGCTACTTTTTCATTGGTCATTTTACATATGTCTACTGCAAGATTGAACTCCACGTTTATTTACGTTTCGTTGTTGAGTGTTATAGCAGGTTTCTCATTTTTTAACCAACAAGCGAGCATAAGTCAAGTCTAATTTTTAAAGTATATAAGTGTTTTTTATTTGTTAAGTAAGTGATTTGACAAATAAAATGACCAAAATGTATTTAGTTATTAAGAACAAGAGCATTTTCATTAATAAATTTTAGAATTTCGTATGTTTTTATATATTAAAAATTTTTTTACTGTGTATTTTACTTTATTAAGCCCAATAATTATAAGCGTATGAATCTAAGAAATACAATTTTTTAAATTAGGAATCTGTCTGAATAAAACAAAACATTTTTTTTTTCATATGTTTCTGTGATGTGCCATATTTTATTAATTTCAGAAAGCTAAATAAATGTAAGATTATGAATAGCTCTGTTACAACATATAATTTACTAGTAAAGAGGTACTTTATAAGCATAAAAGTTTACGAATTCAAAAGGAAATTCATAATACATGAAAATCAAAATTTTTTTTTTTTTTTTGTTATATAGCAAAAAAAGTCTTTTTGAATATAATTCTGCATGCATAATTATATTTATGTATTTTATTGTTAAATAAGAAAAAAATAATATAGATATTTGGAGGCTAGAATTGAATAAAAGGTTATTTTTATAAATCAAAGCATTTCCATCTACAAGAAAAATTATTCCTAAATGAATAAATATTTAATTAGGTTGATAATTTGTATAATCTTAAATTTTACAATTGTCAAATATTTTGGTGTATTTTTTTATGAGAAAATTTATATTTGTTAATTTCTTTTTAGAACATGCCTGCTAAACCTTTTAAAAGAAAAACTGTTGAAAGACTAAGAGTTAAGCGACAGAGATTTAAAAAACCTCTGGAAAATTCCAAAGAGATTCCTTCGCGGAAAACTAACAGCAAAAAAGCTGTAAGATTTGTTGATGAAGTTGATCAGTCAGTTTCAAGGAATTCTAAGAATATGGATGAGGATCAATTTCCTGAAGAAGAATCACTTTCAGAATCACATCTTCCAAAGAAGAAGAGACAAAAAAAATCTCATTCTGTAAATTTTTTTTTTTCAATATTTCCTTTTAAACATTCAGCTAACATTTTTTAATGATAAACCTTTTAATGCCTGTTATTATTATAAAATTTAGTAGTTTTTTATTAAAAGGAGGTTCAAAAAAAAAAAATATGAATTTTAGGCAATGTTTAAATACACAAAATAAATTTGGCAAATTTATTGGATCGTAATAGAAAGTGATTGGGTCGTATTGCCTAATCAATTCATAATTTTTCTAAATGATGTTTTTATTTATTGTATATTTTTCTATTGCATCATTTATATTTCAAATTATTATTTTTGTAATTTAGTAGAATTTCCAAAATTACCATGATGAACATATTATTTTAAAGTCTATTCATATAAAGATAATTATTTTAATTTTATTCTTAAAAAATACTCCATAATTTAATGTATTATATTTAATTTACCTGTTAGAAAAAAAAGAATGCCATTGACTTTCATCATATAAAAATGGGTTTTATTTTGTTTGTGAATAAATAAATAAATAAAAATGGAGTGTATGCAAAATGGCCATTACATTAGTGAATTATGTTTTATCTCAATATGTGAGAAATTTTTTTTTTTTTTAATGTCGTAATAAAAATGATTAGAGAGTTTTGGTTAGTTAAATTATTATTTATTTGTTTATTTATTCATATAATTTCAGGAAAATAAATGTTTGGTGCAATACCTATAATACTTTTAAATATATTTATCAATGTAATTTTTCCAAACAATTTTTTAAAATTTTGCTGCTAAGACCATTATGAACACAAAAAGGATGGCAATTTTAATTTTGTAAAGTTTAGCTGATATGTAAATAGTTATAATTTTTTGTCTAATATATAAAAATCATTTCTCTAAGTTTTACATTTATTAATTTTCATATTTTAGGTTGAAAGTGTAAGAAAATTACAATTACTGGAAGCTAATGAAGAAGAAGATAAATCTATAAGCAGATTAGAAAAGTTATTGAAACTCAAAAAAAGGAAGAATAAAAAATTACCAGCTGCTTTCAAGGACGAAGGACTTGAATGTATCCTTTTTAAAAATTAATTTGAGAAAATACATGGTTATGTTGTGAGGAATTTTTAGTTTACTGTACCTTTCTTTGTATTAGATTAAAATTGTAATTCTGGCTTCAGATAAAAATATCAATTTTTCATCATTTAAAACCTATTTTGGTATTATGAATGTATTATTAATTAAAAAAAATTTTTTATGTACATTTACTAATATTCATCATATTACAGCATCTATTACCAATGGCAAATCACGAATAATGACATGTTATGCTTTTAAGCAAAGCAAAACAGATCTGCACATGCAAAATACTAAATCTTATTTACTGATGCCAAAAATTTAAAGTTGTAGATAATAATTTAGGAAATAGTAGAAATGTAAATCTTTGAATAATTTTTTAAAATGTTCCTAAGTAACAACAGCAGGCAACAAATAGTTACTGAAATGATAAGGAATAAAATTGTTTCACTTCATAAATCTAAGAGCAGACAAATATTTTTACATAAACACAGAAATTTTGTGTTGTACTGTTATTATATGTTATTAGAATAGATAGATTATAAAATTAAATTTTTTTTTTTTTGAAAATGCTAACATGAAAGATAAATACATATGACTTATGATTATTATTTTTATAGTTAATATGTTTATATGACACATAAATTATGTATCTGAATTAGATAATTTTTCTGATTTTTAGAAATCCTAAATTAATGTTTGTTCATTAATTGAAATTTAGCTTTTTTTGAAAGATTAGGTAAAACTATTTATAACAAAGCAAAAATTTAGTGAAAAAAATTGAAATAGAATTCTGAAAAGAATTGATTAATTAAATAGTTACTAAAATTTATTTTGTTACTGTTAAATTGTTTTCACTTATTTTTTATTTATTGAATCCATAATAATCTATAATTGATTATATTATTAATAAAAAATATAAATATAAATAGACTGCATTTTAACAATTGAGGTCAATAATTTTTTTTTTTATAATTTGATATGACATAATTTAAATTAGTGTAATAGATTAGATTTTTTATCAATAAATACTTTCTCATCAATTTAAAAATATTTTTTCTTTGTTTTTTGAAAAAATGTTTATTTTATGCTTAATTGAATGATAGATCTTCTTGAAGTTGTTGATTCAAAGGTAAATAAAGCGGGCATTTTATCATATGATGATGATGGTTTAGAAGAAGATATAGCTGCAGTGAAAGGGGAATCAGCAGTGAAGAACTCAGAATCAAAGACATCCAAGCGTCCTCAGCCTAAGCAAAGAACTCTTACAGAGCTATTGGAAGAGAAAGAAGGAATTGTGAGTACAAAAGACACAGAAGCTGAAAAGTATGATGAGGAAGAAGGTTTTTCAGACTTAGATCATGATTCTCAATCTGATTGTAGTGATGCCCAGGAAAATTTTGATGAAAATGATGTAACAGAAAATTTTGATGAGGAGGAAATTGATGAACAAGATAGTACATCTGAAATATCTCCTGAAAAAGAGAAAAAGAAACCGAAAGTATGGGAAGATATTTATGGTCGATTGAGGGATGAGTCAGGAAATCTCATTAAAACTAGCGAGACTACTAATAATTTATATGTTCCTCCTAAGTTGCGTAAACAAAATGGTGCTGAAGATGAATCTACAAATGAAAAGCATATGAGAATAAAACGTCAATTGAAAGGATTGTTAAATAGGTAAATAATATTTTTATTTTCAATGTTCAATCAAAGGTTATCAAAAATTAATATTATAACTGAACTTTACTACAAATATAATTTTACTTTTTTGATGTTATAAATTGCATGCCTGTTAGGTATTCTTGTTGAATTTTTTGCTGAACAAATATTTCTTGTGTATTTGAGTCATGTTTTTAAATGTTCAAAGGAGCATTGCTTTTCATGTGCCATCCAAAAATACCTGAAGAAACTCTCTCTCAGACACGCACACACAAACATACACACAAAAAAACCTGTCAATACAAAAATCAAAAGCAAGAAATTGTTATGAATTGAAACTATTGCCACAATAGTATTTGTTATGCACAGTCTTTATGTGTTTCATAGAAAGAATCGAAGCAAATCACATAACGAAGCCATAATAGCATTTGTCATACATAAGCCCTAAAAGGCTTCCTATTCCATCCCCACATAAAAAAAAGAGAAAGAAATTGTTCAAGATCTAATATGTGCATAAGCTGTAGTAAGTGAACAATGTCTTTTGGCACACACACACACATATATATATATAAATTATTAACAATACATATTAATTTTGTTTTAAGAATTTTTCATGATTTATGCCTGCATATCAGATAAAATAAACTATGTGAAAAGGAATTGATCTCTGAATTTTTTATTATTTTTTAAAATATGCTATTTTTTTTTAATGTACTTACATTTAAATTTAGAAATTTATACATAAAAATACACTTTTTTAAAAGCTTTTAAACATTTATATTATTATAACAGCAATTGATATTTTTGTAAATATAATTTATTAAAACAATAAATTACAATGGTATAATACATTAATTATATTTCAATAAAAATTATTTTTGGCTGTCAGATAAAAGAATAATAGGTTTAGTGGGAAATAAATGTACCTCTTAAGTTATAAGAAATATAAGCAGATACATATGCACAAATCTTTTGCTTTATATGTAAGATGATGGTGAGCTGAAATTTTTTTTTTTTTTGTTATATTTAAAATAATGTTTTATTGAAATTTTATTAAAATGTACTATTTTATAACATTTTTGAAATGGGTTATTTCAGATTAAGTGAATCAAACTTACAGAGTATCTGTAATCAAGTTGAAGCTATGTATCTGAAATACAGCCGAAATGGTAAATGATTTCACATTTTGCTTTTTCTTTTTGTAAAGTATACTTGTAATGTGCTTCTATTAATTTAATTTCGGAAAAATCTCTATGTATTTGTATCCATTATAAAATGTAGTTTAATAAAATATTTTTTATGGTTTTTTTGTTTTCCCTAATGCTGGCAAATAGGGATATATATTTTATGAGTGAAATTTAAAATAACTAGTTCATATTATATTAAATAAAATAAAATTTTATAATCATTGTAATTGATTGCATTTCATATATCATAATTTCCAGCCTTATAAGCTACAATTATGAATTACCTAACATAAGCCATATAAATTGCAATTGATGTGCTCTTTTTATACACATTTTCTCTAACAAATCAATAGAGTCATTTATGTTTCTATGGAGAATTTTTGATTCTTTTAAAGGAGTATAACATAATTAATGTACATAAAATAAAATTGTCACATGGTAGAATTATGTCAAAAAACTGATTTTTATTTGTGGAAGAGGAAGGGAGACTTTTAAGATTATTTAATATGACCTGTAATCTGCATAAAAAAATTTAAAGGTTTCTTTTAATGTATAATCAACAAATTATAAGAAATTACATAAATCAACATTAGATTTTCTGTGCATTTGATGTATGTAACATTGTTTTGTATGAAACTAAATTTTCTAATGGTATCTTTGTCTTTCTAGATATGAATGAAACCTTATTTCATCTGATGTCAGAGCTTTTATTTACATCATCACTTACTCCTCCTCGACTTATTATGGAACAAGCTATGTTGATTGTTTTACTTCATGCCAATGTGGGACCTGAAATTGGTAAGCTATTTTATATTTAATATCATTGTAGAAGAGAAAAAACACGAAAAAATATGTATTATACATAATAAAAGCTTTGAAATTTGGCAAAGCTGCAGCAAATGTGGCATTATCAAAGGATACAATGTTAAGGCCTGCTGTTTATAAGCCAATTCGTTTTTCAATTCCACCCTTGTTGGCAATAGACTACATTTAAATCCTGGGAAGGGATATAAATGTAGAATTTAAATAATATAAATTTAATTTCATACTAAATATTTCTGACTCTTGAGTAGGATTTTTATACTGATTCCTGACTGTTTGCTGTAATTTTATGTATTGTGATGTTTTCTAATGGATTTAGAAGAATTAGTGAGATAAATTCAAAGACTTTTATTGAACTCGCATGTCTGCAAAAGCAGTTTTTGTTTAACTAAGTATTTTTAACAACTTTAAAAGTATAGTATTTGAATTAAATTAAAAGGTATTCTTGTACTCTGAATTTGCTTATAAAAATACATTTATCCTAAAAAATTGTAATACCAAATTAAGAGATACCAAAGTATTATAGAATAGCTTAAGATAATCAAAGGAAAATTGTTCATTTTAAAAACAAAGATATTATATTTGTAAAACATTAAATCCTATTTTTTCCTTAACAATAGAATAACCTCTATAAGGTCTTTTATTATGAATAACATAGCTTTTATAAGTCTCAGTGTTAAATGAAGTTTCTCAACAGTTACTTAGTATGGTGGTAAAGCAGTAACTATCTTTGCTAATGATTGCATTAGTGAAGGATACAATTGAATTAATTACCTCTTTGGGCATTAATTTGTAGAATTTTCGAAATTTAAGATTACCTTTAAGGTTTGGCTTGGTTTGTTGCTCTACAGTCATCTTGTGCACACTTTAGGCTAATAGATCAGGACCTACAGCTTAACCTGGATTTTGAACCACTAACAAACATCCATGCCACCGCCAGGATAAGATTATCTTTAAGCCAGATGTCAAATTTTTAAACGTATTTTCTTTGACTCTTGCTCCTTAAATGCTTGACTCCCTGCTCCTGACTGATTTCACACCTTGTTTTAAGCCATAGATTCATCAATAATACAGATTGTTAGGGCCTTTATTTGGTAAAAATGGGTCCTTGCACATAGTGGAAAACAAAAGGCTATCAATTTGGTCAAAAAAAAAAAAAAAAAAAAAAAAAACTATGAAATAGTAGTTATATGCAGAATTCTAAAGCTCATGACATTGTATGCAATTATGTTTCAAATGAAATATAGGAAAGAAATTTGGAAACATTGTTTATTTTGTAAAAATTTTGGGACGCTCTTATTAGGAATATTACAATTGTTCTGAATTGTCCTACAAATGCTAATTGCCAGATTTAAATTGTTGATTAGCCATGATTGTCTTCAGGCTCATCATTGAATATGACGTTGATTTTTTAGATTGTTATATGGGAAACTTGCAGTAACAAATGATACTGTTAATATTTATCCTATAACATTTTCATGTATAGGATTGTATTTTCTGTTAGTATTTGATAATATGCAAGTATAGGGCCATTAGGCTTGCATTTTTCTAACAATAGCATAAAAAATAAATACATTTTTGAATACTCAAAATGTAGTGTTAACAGTATTATGAATTCTTTTAACTTTAAATATTGTTTGTATTTGAGGTTTTCATGGATATTTTAAATTTCATCTTACAAAAACTGAAATGATATATTTCTTATTTCTCAATTATCAGGCTGCTGGTTATATAAAGTGCACATGCAAATTCAAATGTAGTAATCAAGTGTTTTAATTCAAAAACTTGGATACCTAGTTTAGAGTTTTAAGAAGTTTGATATTAATTAAAAAGTATACTGATGAATTTATTGTTAATCGCCTGTTACAGTGTGTATTTTAAATTTTCTCAGAAGCACTAATTTGTAATCGAATCTGTGTCTGTTGTCAAAGCTTCTCTATGCTTTAATAATATTACACACCTGAAGAAGAAAAATACAAAAAGGGGGCTGTTTAATTAAATTAACTTAATCTGAAATTAATTTAGAATAGCTATTTACTTCACATTTTATTCACATATTTATTTATTTCATATATTTTTAAAATTCAAATTTCATATATTGATTATAAAAAAAAGTGACTTATAAGTTAAACGTGAAACGTGACGTGAAGTTATTTTATTGCATAATATTATAAATTTTTATTTCAGGTGCATATTTTTTGCAGCATATTGTGGAGAAATTAGGAACTCTTTTAAAAAGTTTTGACAATTACGATGAAGGAAAAGAATGCAATAATGTCTTAACCTTTTTATCTCATCTCTACAATTTTAAGGTTTGTAAATGATTTAACAATTTTTTAATTACATTGAGAAATTTGGATAGTTATTATAGTGGCCATTTGTGAATTCAATATATAATGAATAAATGGTACAATTAATTAGCATGTTTATCATCATGAATAGTTTGCATGTATCAAATTTATATTTTACTTTTGAGATCAAAATTATTATGATATATTTATCAAAACCAGAAGTTAGTGTTGTGATGAGCAGAATCATAATCTGAATTGTTAGATTTTTTCATAGTTATTTATGAAAAGTGATCCATAATATTTTTTATAATGTTTATTTTACCTATAAGTAAAAGTGATGTATCACATGAATTTCTTTCAAGAAAAAAGGATTATTTTTGGCTTCACAATAAAAATTATAAATGAATTGAGAATTTTTCCTGGAATTCTACTAAGGAGTAGATTAAGAATACCATCACTTTGAATAAGCAATATATATTTGATGTGTTGAAACAAGATAATCCTTTTAATGCTATAGCAACAGTAATTACAGAATTTCAGCCAATTAAAAAGTTTGAAATATTTTATTCATTTTTTTAACTATGCAAACAAATAATATATGCAATATATATAAAATTTAATATATCACAGATGTTTTGTCAAACCCATTATCATTAAGTATGTTATCAAGGTTGTTATAATATTAAAATTCTAATTACACCTAAACTTCTCTTAATACAATTGATAAATTCCAAAAAAAATTATGCATAAAAAATTGCGTGAATTATTTCATATCATATTTATTATTTCAACAGCTTAGTGCAAAATAATTGTTAAATTATGTATTATCTGATTAAAATGTTTTCTTTACTTAGATTTTGGCTTGATCGCATAGAATAAAATCATTAATAGAAAAAGTTTATTTTCGATATCTGAATTCAGCTAACTCCAAATTAGTGAAAGCATTTTTTAAAAAGTTTTAGATGATTACTTTTATTAGTTCTTTATATTTTTTAAACGATCATTTTTTTCACTTGCAAAAATATTTCACTATACTTGAGCATAATATTCTTTTACTTATTTTTTTCTATTTATTTTAGGTAACTCATTCAACATTGATGTTTGATATATTCCAAATCTTAGTTGAATCCTTCAACTCTAAAGATATTGAGCTTATACAGCTTCTGTTGAAACGTAAGCCAGCAACATATTGAATCTAACTTTTTATTGTAACTTATAAGCTTAAAAATTTAGAAAAGTCTAAATTTTTCTATAAATATTTTGCATATTTTCCATTTAGTTTATTTATTTATTGTTTTTTAGATGTGGGATTTGTGCTAAGAAAAGATGACCCTTTAAAATTAAAAGAATTGGTATTTGCCATTCAAGCAAAAGCTGCTGCCTTTAACAAAGATCAGAATGAGTAAGTATTTTTTTTTTGTAGTATATCTTAATTCAGTTACGACACAATAATATAAATCAGAGAATATTTATAATTACAATTAATTGGTTAATCATAGTCACTAATTCTGTAAAATAATTCTAGTCGAGTCAAGAATTGTATAAAATAAGTCCATATCATACTTTTTGCTAAAAAGCTAAATTGAAAAATTTGTATTTATTTCAATAACAAAGAAAAAGATCAAATCTTATTATTTAACTTTAAATGTAATAAAATTTAAATTTTAAATAAATTGACATAGAAGCATCTGAAAGAAATAAAAAAAAAATGTTTTAAAGCAAAAAAGTGGAAAATATAATAAAAGGTGATATGAATGTGTGATAGTTGAATAATATTTTTGAATTGTTTTTTAGTGTTGAAGCACATATTTCGTAAATTAAAATAAAATAAAATAAAGACATTTTATGTGCATCTTTAATTTTTTTATAATAGTTATTGTTCTATTACATAAATATTAATATTATAATTAAAAATCTATAAGGTTATTTAAAATATAAACCAATAATATTAAAATTTATGATATTTACTTTTATAAGGTTCTCATTATCCAGTTTCTTATTATGTTTTCATATCTGTTTTTTGTGTTCTGAATGCTTGTAGTTCTATTATACACACAAATATGTGAATCAAAATTGCATTTAAAAATAACATTTATTCCATTAAGTTTTCTTCATTATCATAATTGACTCTTTCAGTGTATATATTTAAGTAATTTTCTGATATTAGTAAATTTTAGTATCACTAAAAAAGTTTTCTGTAAAAGGTTCATTATATATGATTTTATAAGGAATTATAAAATATAAGAAATAGATTTTGCAAAAAAATATATTAATTTTGGTAACAGATATGCCAACTTTAAGAGATTCTCTTTTGCTATAGAGTATAATAAAAATTTTTGGATTAACCATAGATAATGCTTCTTGGCAAATTTAGTTTAAAGAGCTAATTTTTGTCTGTTACTTCAATTAAAAACTCCCATCAATTTTCAAACAAATAGTGCCAATTTTTTACAAAAATAAAAAATAATAATATAATAATTAAGAAAGTTTACAATGTGCGAAAACATGTTGCTGTTAGTACATTTTTTGATATTGAAAGAAAAAAGAACTATTAGTCTGCGAGATCTTTTACTTAAAGAGGATAGTATTAAAGTCTAGTATTGAGATATATAATTGTTATAAAAAAGTTTTTGCTCTTAAAAATTATTATATTTTTATTTGAAAATGCTGCAATCAATATACATTTAAAAAATTAACATATTTTTTTCTATACTAAATCTCCTGTAAAAATTTATTTCAGTACATGTTATAGTAGCCAAAATAAATTATATCTAATACAACTCTATTTTATTGAAAATTTCTCATTTTTTTCTATTGCTTGATATTATAAATTACGGTTACACTTGTAAATGTTAGTAATCATTTCAATTGAAATATGGCTAGTGGTGTATTTTGCCATTTTTATCTCAAAACCTAATGAATGAAAATTAGCTGAGATACTAGTGAAAAGTCTTATTTGAGTATGGAATTTCTGCTATAATAAAAAAGCATATTTTGTACTTTGAAAGATGCTCAAAATTAGTTGTTAAAAAGTCTACTTTTTTCTGGAAAAGTTTTTTTTTAATATAAATTTAAAATTTTAGTAAAATATATCAATGCAAATAATTTTTTATATAATGCACAACAATTTTTGTCTCCTTGTTTATTAAAATTATTGAAAAATGAGATTTTTACAATAATGCTATATATTTTAAAAAATCCATTTGATAAATTTAGTTCTATTTAATTTTTATAACATTTTCTTTCTTATTTAAGTACAATTAAAATTGATTTGATTGAAATAATTTTCTTTGGTTTATGTTTCTTTGTAAATATTTGTCAATATCATAAAGGTTTTGAAGCATAACTGAGTTTAATTTTATTTCAGCTTCGCAGTGTGAAATTTATGCTTGATATTTTAATAGCCATTCGAAATAATAACATGTACAAAATACCAGATTATGATCCTTCCATAGTGGAGCACGGTAAAAAATTCTTGAGAGGACTTGTTCGAAAAGGTACATTTTTTTTTATTTAAACAATAAACTTAGAATTTTTTTCAATATTTTTCCTCAAACTTAAATAATTTATTTCTTAATATATTTAAAAACATGCATTTTCTCTTTGGATAAGGACCATAAAAATTATTTGCTGTTGTTATTTTTATACAAATCCAACTGATTTTCTCATTCATTTACAGGTTGTTCTATTCAAGAACTTGCTATATCATATGAAGATCTTTTAAAAGTAGAAGAAAGGGGTAGATGGTGGATTGTTGGTTCTGCATGGAAAGAATCTGATGACAATGCTGAAAAAAGTATGTTAATTTGATATTTATATGAAAAACTCAATTTTTTTAATGCTAAACAAACAATTTTTTATAAATTATATGCAAAAATAATGATTGGGCCTGAATGGCCGAGTGTCTAGCGCTCTGTGCCACAGGTTTCGGGTTCGAGTCCCGGCGGTGCCAAAGGATGTTTGTAGTGGTTCGGAATCCACTTTAAGCCGTAGAGTCCCAGTCTCCTATGACTGTAAGAGCGTCGCAGAGCGAGGGAAGTCAGACTTCTACCTACAGGTGCTCCATCAGAACAGAAGCTGCACCCCTCTTCCCTCCTCCATGAGGGATACGACAATAACAACAAAAATAATGATTTTCTAATGGTTTTTACTTTAAAACATAAATAGATACTTTTTAAATACAGCTATGGGAAAAATATATGATCAATGTTAAAAGAAATACAGATTTTTTCTTAATTCGTTTAAGGATCTTTGTTAATCATTATCTATATGCTCTAAGTTTGGTTATAGAATAATAAGTATTAGTGGGTAATAGTAGACTATTTTCAGGGCAGAATACTGAGATTATAGACTGGGCTTAACATTAAATTTTTGAAAGTAATTACAAATTCTTTAGTGCAACTTGGCCAAATCTGACCCTGTTGCTATTAAAACAGATTAATCAATTAATTGAAATCAAATCTGGAGAATCTATATATAAATCCTATTCTTAGTATTTCGAGATTATTGCGATTTGAATATATTATCCAATGTATTTTTATCATCAGTTAAATATTTAATTCTTTGAATGAATTAGAAATTAATTAAAACCATTATAACATTTTGTTTTTATTTTTAGAGCCAAGAACTATTATTGGAAACCAGTTACTCAAAACTGATGTGAATGAAGAAATACTTGAATTAGCTCGCAAACAGCACATGGGTACGGATGTTAGGAAAGCTGTATTTTGTGCAATTATGTCAGCAGAGGTATAGAATTATTTATAAAAGATAATAGTTTAACAAAAATTCAATATTTCTACTAATTTTTTTTTTTTTTTTTTTTACTTTATATTTTAAGGATTACATGGATGCCTTTCAAAAATTGTTGAAACTTAACCTGAAAAATGAACAAGAACGTCAAATTATTGATGTACTTCTTTATTGCGCTTTACAAGAAAAAAATTTCAATCCATACTATGGTCATTTAGCGAAACAATTCTGCAATTTTGCTCGAAAATATCAAATGAGTTTATATTTAAAATAAAATAAAAAAATATTTTTTTGATAAACTAAATTTGTCAATTAAATTTGCTATTTTAAGTGAAATGCACTTGCTTGTAACACAGAGTTATAAATTTGAGTTTTATTTTATTACTTTTAAAAACTGCATTGAAGTAATTGATCTTGATAAAATGAATTGTGTTATCAATAATTACTTTTATCATAAATAAAATTAGAGTCATGTCAATAAAAAATAATTTATAACTTTTTGTTTGGTGTTGCATAATGATTTAAGATGAAGATGTAAACATTTTTGTTGATTACGGGCTGTGCTATTATTAAATTTTATTTCATAAAATAATTTTCAATTGTGTTTCAAAATCTTAGAAAAATGATTCAATATTTTTTAAAATGTATGGTATTTTTCCATAGATGAGTTTGCAATATGCTTTGTGGGATAAATTTAAAAATTTCTCCAAAATGAAATCTCATCAAATGAAGAATCTTTCACTTTTACTAAGTCTTCTGTTTACATCCGGAGCACTATCTTTGTCTGTTCTAAAAGGTACGTATTTTTATAGATTTAAATTCCATCTTCAAGTAAATACATAAAAGGCTAATGTACAAATATTAAAATATTATTCACCGTTAGAAAAGTATCTTCTATGTGAATAAAGCATTTATAACGTAATCAAAAATTAAATTGTTTTGTTATCATATTCTTTTTTTAGCTGTTCAAAAGTATAATTTCATTATTAAATATATGTAGTAAAAAGGTTTGTAATTTTATGTTCACTTATTGTTATTAATTGGTGTTTTGATGCGTGTTAACCGATAGAAAATTCATGTATATTGAATTTTTTCCTTATATTTGAAGCCTGTTCCTTTTAAGCTTTACAATAGTTTAAGAATAAAAGATGAACTAATCTTTTACTGTAATTTTTCTTAATAAAATCCCAGCTAGAGGAATTATCTAAAATATATATCTTACTAATTTTTCATGAAAATTGTAGTTTGATTTAAAACATATGGCAGTTTTATATTTTGAATTTTTTCTAGGTTATACAGTTCTCAGATATGGATAAACCCATGGTTCGATTCTTCCGGCAGATACTTTTGGCTATATTGCTTGACGAC
Source organism: Caerostris extrusa (assembly GCA_021605095.1). Classification (NCBI taxonomy): domain Eukaryota; kingdom Metazoa; phylum Arthropoda; class Arachnida; order Araneae; family Araneidae; genus Caerostris; species Caerostris extrusa. The sequence goes on from BPLR01002577.1 coordinate 183,177, forward strand.
AATGAAGAAGTATGTAAGCATGCATTTACTCGAATAGCCAAGGCAGAGAATTTAAAAATGCTTCGTGTGAGCTTAAAACTTTTTATGCATCATTTTCTACTCAAAAACCAAACAAAATTAGAACCTGAAGTTGCTTCAAAATTAAAGTCCAGAGTGGGGACAGCAGAAAGTGCCATGAACTCATGTAAAAGCATTTTTTGATAGTAATAAATACTGTATATATGTTTACAACCAAATCGTTATTGATTTATATATAAGCTAAAGGTAGCTGTGCTTGATACTTGTATTCTACTAGAAAGATAGATAGTTATAAATGTTGTTACTTTTTTCTTTTAATCTACCTAAAGCACTAGTTGATAGGGTGCCAGTAGACATTTTTGAAAATGGTATTTTAATACCTCAGTTTAAAAAGTTTCCATTTGATTGATAATTATTGAGCTTAAATAAAAGTAAAAAAGTAGAAAAATTAATTTGCAAAAATATTTTATTATTGAAAATATGACAGAACACAGATGAATATTTGAACCTGAGTAAAAACTTTAAGGCCAACATAGAAAAAAATTACAAATTCTTAGAAGGTTGTGTAGAACCCATTACTTCAAATATTCTTGTTTTCATGGATGAAACGAGTTTTGACAAAGGGTGAGGTCGGTTTATACCATTCATCGTCAATAATGGACTCGCTCTGTTGTTGATGTAAAATGTCTCCCATTGCATAAAGCTTCTTGCTAAGTCAGCCCCAAGGTTCTCAGTGGGTTGGTCAGGTGATCTAGCTGGCCATTTCACAAGTCTCAACATTGTTGACTTGGAACCAATTTTTTGTGCTGTTACTTGAATGGATCGGTGCATTGTCTTGCTGATATTTGAAATTTTCTCCAGCAAGACATTCAGCATTTGGCAAAAAGATGATTTGTTAGGACATTTTGGTATCTATAATGAATTCATTCTACCTGAAGCGAATACCAATTGAACCCACACCATTGTAAGAAAAAAGGCTCCTAAGTCATGACAGACCCTCCACCAAATTGAGCGCTTGGAGAATACTTTCTTTTCACGGCTCTTTATATCGTGCCAGTAGAAAGTACGGCTTCATCTGGTCCATCCAAATTCCATTTTTTTCGTCAGAAAAAATAATTTCTATCCATTAAGTTGCCCCAGGTCATGACTTTCTGGCCAGAAAGTTCAAAGCAGCTCTATTTTGTGTCTCTGCAGTAACTGAGGTAGTCAATTTTGCTGTATAAATGTACCTTCCAGACCTTCTAATTTATTATTTATAAATCGTTTTTTGACAAACTTTTAAATCTGTGGAGTCGGTATCAGTTTCCTGGTTGAGTGCTTTCCAGTAGATGCAAGTTGGCAAACTCTTCTTTCATCACGCGAGGACAAAGCTTTAGGTCCTCCCCAATATTCTTTTTACAATTGTCTTTCAATTTTAAAAATTGTTGACACAGTCTTTGATCTTCCTATCTTTATCACAATAGCACGACTACTCATTTCTGTTGAAGACAAAGCTTTGATCTGTCCTCTTTCACGATAAGTTAACTTCTTACCCTTCGCCATCTTCACAAAGATCACCAATACTTCGAAGAAACGTAATGACAAATATGAAAATTGCAGCGTTGTCACAAGCTAGTAGTTGCAATGGTAATTACACGATTATATTATATTTATTTTTAAAAAATGACTGGTGGCCTTAAAGTTTTTACTCAGGCAGAAATACTAACTTTGTAAATAACCACATGATTATGTATTTACAAATTATGTTTATAGCATTTATTTCTTATCAATGAACTTTAATAATTAATATTATTTGAATTCATTTATTTTCATTTTTTTCTCAAATTTTTACTGGCCTTAAAGTTTTTACTCAGGCTGTATATAGCTGGCACACAACTCACGCTCTCTTTTACAGGTCTGTTTTTGGAATGCCTCAAACGTTTTTCTTGGAGCTTGAGGAAAGCTACAAGAATTTTACGGCGGGAAAATACCGCGGCCCCTTATATTCCACATCTTCCTGGCCAGTTAATTTGTCAAATGTTTTATTATAAAGAAAAATTAGTAGACGGACTTATTTTATTAAGAAATAAATGGTAGGAAGCATAAAGGAATCGGAAGGATGGATTCATTTCCAAGTAAGATTCAAATGTTTTTCTAAGATTTTAATAAAGTAATTTCGTAAGTATTTTGTTTATTTACAAAATTTTTTTTTTCGCCAAAAAGGTTTCATAGACACACTGCAACAGTTGGTTCTCTAATTTCTTTTTCAATTTAAAATATTTTTTCTAAACATTTAAGAAGTAAAAACAATAACTTGGTTTGAATGCTATTTCTTAATATTTTTCAGTAGTCACGGATTTAATATAGAATTTTTGAAAGACATCCAAGTTCTTATTTCTGAAAAAAAAAATTATGCATTGCTATGTTTTGTTTTTCACAGCATTTTATTCGTCATCAAATATTAAACATAATTATGTTGTCCCTTAAAATCATACGATATGTATAAAATACATAATTGATTACGATCGTTAAGTCTTAAAATTAGCAGTAAATAATCTATTAGTAATGGAATAGAATTCATAAGAAGTAGATTAATTTACTTCTATTAATAAGAATTCACCTAACATTATAAAAAAATACAAACAAAATCAAAGTGAACACATTACCAAAGAAAACAATTGCTCAATTTAAGTGACATGGTGTGTAAGATGCTGGAAGAATACCCAAGATTTTGAGGATCACAAATCGGC